>PVIH01024599.1:0-22423 GCA_004025045.1 Sigmodon hispidus | reverse complement strand
TTAACCTGTTCATTTAAACCCAGAATCTTTCTGGTTCCTTTTAGAAAGCAATGTCTTTTGAAATTCATTACAACCATCCTCTAAAACATACATTTGATAAAATGGTCTGATTTCTAGGCCTGACTTCTGGTCACTTACACTTTCCTTCCATTCACCCTCTTTTCCTTTGAATATATGAAAACAACAGACTTGCCAGGAATTGGGGGGTCTTAGGCTCATTGACATCAACTTACCCTGCTCAACACAATACATGGCCAGAGTGTTTGGAATCCATGCCAACAACTATCACCTGATCAGGGTATATATAGGGCATGTTCATGTTATAACTCATGTGCTTAGTCTTTCTCTTCATGAAGGTATAACAGAATACCTGGTCCTGGTGTTATTTTAAAACTTTTCTATTAAATGTACTTTTTGTATGTGTCTGACTGAACTGTGTCACACATGTGGAAGGGAGATAAGAGGACATCCTGTAGGAACTAATTCACTTCTTCTACTATGTGGGTGCCAGGGTCAAACTTAGGTCATAAGGTTTTGGTATCAATCACCATTAATGTAGCCAAATGATCTCACCCACCCAATGGACTACAGGGATTAAAACCTCTACTAGGCCTTGTTATGAGATATTGATGCATACTATGAAAGTACTCTCTCAACTGAACTACATCTCTAATCCAGAGCACCATACTGTACTTACTGAATCAATAAATATTGTAGTCTGACAATTTGTACCTGTATATGATGAATTCTGGTCAATTTCCTCCTCTCTCTTACTTCCTCCCACCCCTGTCAGCTTCACTTCTTCTCTGCAAATCTCTTTCCCATATTCATGATTTATTTTGTGTCCTACAGACTTCTGCTAGTACCATCTGTGTGACTGTGTGGTTAGAAAGGTCCATTAGAGCCTTTTGGCTCATGGATCACCAGTGGGCACAAACTGAATATAAGGTCTCCTTCTCTCCCAGAACCTGTTAGGTGTTAATAGCTCAGCAGTAACTGGGAAGGTCTGTCTCTTCTCATGATGTCATGGAATGGCAGAGGTTGACTTTTGGTGGATAGAATTAGTAGAGGAATTTTTTATTTGTTGTCCTGCTACTCCTGAGACAGGGCCTCATGTACCCCAGACTTATCACAAAATGTTTATGTAGCTTTGAACTTTCTCTTTGAACTCCTGGTCCCCCTGCATCTATTCCCTCAGTCGTGGGATTACAGAAGTGCACTACCACTTCCATAGTGGTGGTGCAGATGGAGGCAGTGCTTTGTGACTGCTAAGCTATCATTCTGCCATCTGAATCTGAGCACTTCTCCTAGATTATCTTTATTGTCAAATGAACAATAAAATCATTGGTCTCAAATAAATACAAAACATTAAATGATACATCATCTTTATTGGTATGTCTAGTTCACAACCCACATAATTTTTCCAATTTCCAGTATAATTCTCAATGGTTTGAAATATAATTCTACTTAGAAGCTGCAAATACAGTAATATTTAGAACATTTTCATCACTTCAAAAAATCTCCCCTCACATTGGTAAGCAACTAATCCGAGCAATTTTAACACACACACACACACACACACACACACACACACACACACACACACACCGCTTCATATTAGCTTTCTATACAGTCTCACTTGCAGCCTTGGGTCTCATTTTCTCCCTCTGTAAATCATGACCTCAGTGAACTGTGCTGAGCTACTGGTCCATTGGGACATACTAGACCCAGAACCTCTCCCACCTCAACTTGAGCACTCTGAATGACAACTCTATTACATAGTGGTGCCTATGTCCAGAATACTTTCACACTCTAGCAAGAGTGGTGAACAGGAAGATCCTGAGTAATGGAGTACAGAAAGAAGATGCATGTGTGGGAGTCATAATTTGTGGAAAATTGATTTAATTTGTTAGAGCCACAAGTGTGGGTGGGCAGCTTCTAAGACAATATCATTTTTTGCTGAGTTGAGTTTGGATGAACAATGAATAATGTTTCAGGGATGAACAAAGATATTCTGTAAAGATCTGCATGCAGATGACCAATTCTGGATTAATTTAATTTATTTTTTAATGGAGTCATCCTTGGTGAGAGGGCAATTCATGTTAATAAATTTACTTAAATTTTGATAAAAAGAAAAAAAAACCTCTGATCTTCCTGAAATGATAACATTGTTTATTGATTCTAACCAGTGTTAACTCACAGGACATCAAAAGACTGTACTTGAACTTTATGATCTGCCAAAATGAAGAGGATACCAAAGTTCAGGTGATAGAAAGGTAATTCATCTACTGGCTGGAGCCCCGGCCCCACCATCAGCCCAGCGTATAAACACAGCTGGCTGAGCACCCTTCACCACCTTGGGCAGGAGGAAGCCCTGCAAAGGGAGCCCACAGCTGGAGGGAGAACACAGAGGGCACATTGCTGACAGAAAAGCAATGATGGACCTGACTTCAGTTCTCTCCCTGGAAACCTGGGTCTTCCTGGCAATCAGTCTGGTGCTCCTATACCGGTGAGTAACTACAAAATACACCCCACTGTGTCCTCATGTTTGAGGGTATACTCAGACCTACAGTCTGGTATAGTAAGTGACATTAGAATCAGGGGCTGGAGAAATGACTCAGTGGTTAAAAGCACTGACTGATCTTCAGTGGACTCAGGTTTGAATTCCTCTATCCACGTGGGGCTAATAGTCATCTGTAACTACAGTTCCAGGGAACCTGACACCCTCCACAGACACTCGAATAAAACTGTAGAATGTTGAAATTATCTCTTATGAAAACATTTTAAATTGCATGTTTCTATTTATTTGTGGCAGAAGCAGCACATGAAACATTTTGTATGTGTGTGTGTGTGTGTGTGTGCATCAGGAGACAACTATGGGTAGTTAGTTCTCTTCTATTGTGTATGTGCTGGGGGTCAAATTCAGATTATCAACATTGACAGTCAATCTATGGAGTCACATTGAAGGCACAAAATAAAGGTAAACTGAGTTTCTTTGGAGGGTGCCAAAATGAGGGGTCAAAGAAGGAGCCTTTATCTGCTAGTCAAGCGCTTTACCTCTGAGCTATAGCCTAGTTATACTAACTCTTAAAGCTCATGTAGATGTTATGCAGGTCTATTGGGCACCTACACATATTTTCAATTCCCTCTTGCTGAAATGAAGATGTTTTCTGATAAGATTTACTCTGGGTATGATCTGATTGACTTTCAAGTTATCCCCAGAGATCAGTAGAAACAGATTTGAACAGTGGCTGCCATGTACACTGTGCTCCTCATCCTCTCTCTTGGCTCTCTGAGAACTGGAGGGGCAGCCAAGTTGTTGTGTTATCCTTTTTTTTTTTTTGGTTTTGGTCAGGTTCATCTCCTCTCTTTGGTTTGTGTGGTCACAATGTTTTCTGTTTCATTTTATAGATTTGGGACTCAGAAACATGATGTTTTTAAGAAACAAGGAATTCCAGGGCCCACGCCTCTGCCATTTGTAGGAACACTGCTGCAATACTACAAGGTAAGCATTGACTGAACTCCACTTATGGCTTCCCTTAATGGCCAATAATGGTTTAGTTCTATTAAAGGCTCCTTGGGAGGAAACTCTGAGATTATAGACGCCCATGCTGCGCATTCTCATGATACTAGAGAATATCCAGTAGTTTCTCAGGGCTCTAGTGCCAATTTAAACCTATCAAAGCTATGTGTGTGTGTGTTTGTGTGTGTGTGTGTGTGTGTGTGTGTGTGTGTGTGTATGTGTATGTATTTGATATGTGTGAGTGCTCATATGTTTGCAGGGGCACGTGTATGATTCTGTGAGCATGGAGAGGCCATGGGTTGATATTGGGTATCTTCTTGTAGCGTTTACTTTATACTTTGAGGCATGGTCTCTCACTTGATCCAGCTCTCTCTGACTTGACTTGTTTTAGCAAGCTTACACCAGTGATCCTGTGTCTCTGCCTACTGCAAGTGGGGACTACTGGACTACTGGAGAGGTTTACCCCTGTGTAGAATTTACATAGACACTGGGGATCCAAACTCTGGTTTTAGGGTGTGCCTTTCCCACTGAAAATATCTCCAGAGCCCTATGTACACTTTCCCCCATATTTATTAATTTTGGGACAAGTGTGTATGTGTGTACCCTGGCATACAAATGGAAGAGAGGACAATGTGTGGGAGTTAGTTTTCTGTCCCAGCATATCAGTCCTAGAATGGAGCTTAGGTTCTCTGGGTTGGTGGCTATGCCTTTTCTTTAGGAGCCATCTCACTGGCCCTAATGATATGTTATTGAGCCTCAAGTTTTCCTTAGGTGAAATGAACAGTCTTCAGTCCATGTACTTTTGTTATTCAGGACATGATACTCAAACATTGTGAGCAAAACAAGCTTGTTTTCTACCTAGTACAGGTTCCAGAAAGGTACTGCTATACATAATTGGAGAGAATCTTGAAGAGGTTTCTAACTTCTAGGACATCAACCTGTATTCAGTAGATTAAAATTCTCTTCTTCATTATCAGGCTCATTAACAACATTTTTTTCTGAATATTCTTGAAGTCAGTTTATCACATATGTACACATATACCTTTGTGGGACTTTTCATATACTCAGGTTCTCTGCATAATCAGTAACCCCCTGAATTCATTTCTATGACTCTTTCCCCAGCACTCACTATTCATGGCATTTCTGGGTTCTTGGGAACTAGAGTATTTTGTTTTCATCTTTTCCTGTAGGACATAGGGTCCAGGTTAATGATTGCCTCCTTTAGAAAGAAGATTTCATGTGAGTTTGTGCTTATGGGTGCAGTACCTACAGAGGCCAGAAGAGGGCACTGGATTCCCTTATGCCTGAGTTTCAGATGGCTGTGAGGTGTTGCATGTGGGTGCTGAGGAGGGAACTTGGACCCTCTGCAAGTCAGCAAATTCTCTTAACTGCTGGGTCACATCTCCAGCACTAATGACAAATTCTCATTTCTGTTTTGTTTTTGTGGTTCTGAGGATGGGATCCAGGGCCTTAGACATGCCAGGCCAGGGTTCTAACATGGAAATATACCTAAAGCTGCTTCTCTTCTTCCAAAGGCAGCATCCTATGTAGGAATCTGAGCAGAGAGTGTGAATACCTTTGCCAAATTGATGGCTGTCAATCACTTCAGACACTTGACTACACAATGCATTTTTTATTTTCTTCTAAAGATTTGCTAAGGGAAAAAACTAGAAAAAAAGATGTCTTAACAAAATTATTAGACACTCCAGTAGTGAGCATGTAGTATACCACATTGAAGTCTAGGTGGATCATTTGTGACTGACTTGTCTTGACACCTGGCCCATGGTCAGTACACTTCAGACATTCCTAAGCTCACATACAGAGGGCAAGTGGTGAAGCTTGTGCTGCTGTGTGCTTCAGGTTTTTCTCTCTAAAGCTTATATGCTTACCTTACAATTCATTAAAATAATTATTATCATCATTGTTATTATTATTAATGCTTGTGTGTGTGTGCTGTGTGTACCTGTTTTGTGCACATGTGTGGGTCTATGAATGTGCAGGCAGAGGCCACAGGAAGGTATCTGTTTTCTTGCCGTCTCAAGCTGACTTTTTCCCCTGAGCCATCTTGCTGGTGTCTCTTCAAACATTTAGGAAGAACTTTTCCCTGTCAGAAACAGTAAACCTCATTTCATGGGAGTTGAAATTTTGGTTCCCAACCTACAGAATGGTTACTGCTTACAGGGCAGTAATGGATTTCATTCATTTCTCTTCCTAGAATCCATGGACATTTGATATTGAATACCATGAAAAGTATGGAAAAATACGGGGGTGAGTATTCTGGAAAGTTCCATGGAGTGAATTCTTTTAAGAATAATGCCCTCTACTCGTGCAAGAACAATGCCAGCCCATGATCATAGTAATGCATTTACTGTTGTAAAGGGAATCCAATGGTGTCATTACATGCCATGGTTCACAGGTCTTGCAAACATGGCATATTGTGGTTTGTTGACAGGCTTTGATGATCCATGGACTCTGGGCCAAGATGGGTGTTCACTTTTTATTTTTTATTTTTTTGATATGGATTTTTCTGTGTGTGACATTCTGGGCTATCCTGGAAGTCACTTTGTTGATCCAACTGGTCTTAAAGTCACAAAGATCTAACTGTCTCTGTCTTCACCTATTTCACTTCATTTCCCACAAGTATGCTCCAACAATGTGTGACACCAGCTGTTGTGGTGGTGCAGGTCAGTAGATTTGCTGAAGGAGGCAGAGGCAGGAGGATCAGGAGTTGGAGACCAGCCAGGGTTACACAGTGTGTGATGCTGTCTCTGCCACATCCACTCATTTCCCTCAGGAAGCCTAGACTCCTCCACCTCAGGATTGACTTTAACATGTTCTTAGACGGCAGGGATTGGAGGACATAGCTAAGCATTGGGAAAGGACTTATGCTTAGCATTGAAAACTCCTTTGCAAATGGAGAGATTTTGCTATTGTGGCTGATTCTTTGTTTCAAATCAAGGGTGTTTATTCTGTCCTGGAGGGGGACATGAGCCATAGTGCACAATGTAGGGCACAGGAAACTTGTGACAGTTGCCCCTCTACTTCTAGTGGATTAATTTAAGCTCAAGTGATAAGGGTTGGTACATGGGCCTTTATCTGATGTATTAACTTGGCAGCCCCTGCCAAGCTTTTGGGGTTTTTTGAGACAGGGTTTCTTTGTGTAACAGCTTTTGCTGTCCTGGAACTCATATCATAGGTGAGACAGGCCTCTGCTTACTGAGTTATGGAATTAAAGGTGTGAGCTTTCATGACCCTCTGCCAAGAATTTCAGTAGAAAGTTTTATCCCTGTGCCCTGTCTAATTGAACTGACTTTGGAGATCCAATGTATTTAAAACCAAGGTTGTCTTCCTTGGATCTATGTCCTTAAAGGTTTTGTGAATTGCCTGAGCCAGCAACGGAAACTGTTTATTGTCACTGATGCTGTAGTTGGGTTAGAGCCTTGAGTAGATGTCATCAGTAAGCTCTGAGGCAGTAATAGGTGGGAGGAGGCTCTGGCTCCTCATGTCTCTTCATTTCTTCTCATCCATCTTAGGAACCACAGGCCTGAACACAGGTCTGCAGAGCCATAAAGACCATGTCAGTCAATGCCAGTGAAGGGTTTGCTGTCATAAATGGCCCCATGTGAATTTCTACTTGGAATACTATTGCTTGTCTACTTTATAGTGTTTCTTCAACTCTTCATTGATTTCATATTCATTTATTCATTCACATATTTATTCACTTATTATTTTTTTAATTACATTTTTATGTAGTTGTCCTGGCACTTATTGTATAGAGCAGACTGTCTCTAACTTATGGAGATCTGCCTCCCTCTGCCTTGCAAGTGTTAAAATTAAAAGCATGTGCCACCATACCTGGTTCTAACATAATTTTTATTTGAAATATTTAGTCCCTTTTATTTTTTACTAGTTTTGTGTGTCTGTACGAACTAGCAACTATTTTCTCTTTGGTTTTTTATTACAGTTGTTTATTTATCAGAGAGGGACCTGTGTTCATTGTCACACATGCAACTGTCAGAAGACAACTGTAGCAGTTAGTTCCTCCATTTCACACTGTAGGTCCCAGGTTTGAACTGGTGTCCATTGGGCCGTTTGCTTTCTAATTCCAGGAGCTTGCCCTGTGTAAATCCTCAGTCAGGCTCAGGACTTTGACTTTCTGCTGGGATGGTGACAGTGGAATCTTACCAGGGCCTGTGGAGGTGATCCTGGCTACAGAGAGTTCTATAGTACGGAAGACAGCACTTTGCAGCCCTCCCCTCTCCCACATGGCTCTCATGTGCTTTCTGCCCTTGATTCCAAATTCTTCTGAGCCTTAGAGAAGCTGGTTTAGGTGCTTTATGTAAATTGTGTCTTTTCATTTGTTTTATCAGCTCAGTGTTTGAGAACCAGGGCTTGGTGTACTCTAGACAGTCTTCCTAACACTGAGGCTATCCCAGGCCCTAACACTAAAAATGTTATTATTGTTAATTTTTTCAATGAAATTTTAATATTTTGAGAATTTAGTTTTACTTTAAAATATTCAATTTAATTTTAATATTTTATCTTAAGCATTTAATTATAAGTTTTACTTAATATTAAATTTTAACCATTTATATTACTTTTAATTATTTATATGTGTATGTGTGTGTGCTCATGAGAGCTGATATCATGGAGGCAGAGGAATTAGATCACAGATCTTAGAGCTAAAGTTACAGGTGGTTGTGAGTCATCCAGCCTGGGTTCTATAATCCAATCTTGGGGTCTCTGCAGGAACGATGTGTGCTCTTAACTGTGGTGCCATAACTCCAGCCTCTTTCATATTTTAAATATGCAAAAGACCTACAAAAATGTTAAGGCAACTCTCACATATCACATCTAGGCTTAAGAATTCCATGTATGATTTCCAGTTAGGATGTCTTTGAAGCTGTTTTGTCTTTAAATGACCGCCTGAGTCTTGAATGACCTCACCTGTCACTTTACAGAGACTCCACTGTATCTGTGGTCAGATGTCCTAAGCTGGACTGGGCACTCCTGTGACAACATTTGGTATGACCTGAGTGAGGGTCACATAACATGAGAACCAAAGCCTCAATATGGGGCTCCCATTTCAGGACCTGTCTTGGGTTAATCTGCTGTTTTCTCCACACAGGTTATTTGATGGTCGAACACCCCTGTTTACTATCACAGATACAGAGATGATCAAGAATGTTCTTGTGAAGGAATGCTACTCTGTCTTCACAAATCGGCGGGTAAGTAATTTTTATTTAATTCAAAAATTACAAATTAGATTTTTGTTATATTTAATGATGTGTGTGTGTGTGTGTGTGTGTGTGTGTGTGTGTGTGTGTGTGTGTGTACTTGAGTGAAAACCATATGTGTGTAGGTTCCTGTGAAGGACAGAAGAGATTCCAGGCCATTGTGAGTGGCTTGGCATGGAATCTGGGCAGTGAACTCAGGTCCTCCCCAAGAACAGCCGGCATCCTTAACTGTCGAGGCTGCTTTTTTACTTACTGAATTTTTTGTTTGGTTGTTTTTTTTGGAGGCAGGTTTTCTTTGTGTGCTCCTGACTCTCCTGAAGCTCACTCTGTGGACCACACTTGCCCCAACTCAGTGGTCTGCCTGTCTATATCGGTCTCTTTTATCTTAATGCTGGGATTAAAAGCATATACCAGCCCTGCCAAGGAAGCCTGAGTATTTGGTTCCTTTTTTCCCTTTTTTTTTTTTTCAACATAGTGTTTCTCATGTAGCCTTGTTTACCCCAGAATTCACTTTGTAGACCAGAGTGGTCTTCAATTCACAGAAATCTTCTTGCCTCTGCCTCATGAATGCTAGTATAAAGGTTTGTAACACCACCTCTTGGTTATTTCTTTTTTTAATATTTTTATTTTATGTGAACTTGCCTGCATGTATGACTGTGTAAGGGTGTTAGATCTTGGAATTACAGACAGTTGTTAGCTGCCATGTGGATGCTGGGAATCGAACTCAGGTCCTCTGGAAGAACAGTTAGTGCTCTTAACCGCTTAACCATCTCTCCAGCCCCCCTTTTTTAAATTTATTTTTATTTTATGTTAATTGGTGTTTTGCCTGCATGTATACCTGTGTAAGGGTGTTAGATCTTGGAATTACAGACATGTGTTAGCTGCCATGTGGATGCTGGGAATCGAACTCAGGTCCTCTGGAAGAACAATGAGTGCTCCTAACCACTGAGCCATCTCTCCTGCCCAGACTATTTCTTAATTAAAAAATGAATAAATATATATTAACAGAGGTATCCACAATAATATACAAGCATGATCTGCCTGTGTATTCATTTTGTTAATGAGGAAGTGTAAATATACTATATTAGTGTAATCTACAACAATTACAATAATCCACAATAAGAAAAAACCTAAGCCAAACAATCCAGGGGCTAGAAAGGTGACTTACTTACTGAAAATTGAACTAAGCCACCTTGGGACCTGGACCTCCTGCCTTTGCTGGGGAGAAGATAAGGAGATGGGAAGAAGAGAGAGTGAGTGGGAGGGGTGGGAGGTGAAAGAGTTTTAACAAGGAGATACATGGATAACAGTGAGACTTTATTAAAAATAGAAAAAAAATCCAAGAGAACAAAGTACAATTTAAACAATAAAGAAAAAAGGATGGGAGTTTGATTTCCTACATCTCCTGATTTAGGAGATCCAACTTTGTCTTCTGATCTCTGAAAGCACGGTACACACATGAGCATACATTCATGCATAAACAAACAGGCACTCACACATACCTTCAATACTAAAATAAATCTTGAAAGAAAACTCAAACATCAAACTCTTTATTTGTCTTAGGGCTAGAAATATGTCTCAGTGGGGGAAACAAAAAACCTTAATTTTGATCCCCATCATCCACATAAAACCTGGACATAGCAGCATGATTGTGATTCTTCAGAGCTGTGTTAGGGGCTTGCGGACCAGCTACTCTAACCAAACCAGAGATTTAGTGAGAGACCCTACCTCAAAAAATTCAACAGTGAGTGACATGGAAAGAAGCCAGACCAGTGGACGCCAAATGTGCATGTGCACTGGCAGTCTAGTCTATACACACACACACACACACACACACACACACACACACTCTCACACACACACACATACACACTCACACACACACACAAACACATACACATCATGTCAAGACATTCCTTTTTACATCATTTATGTTGTGACTACTGACCTGGAGAACTTGTCTGATGCAAAGCTAAATTCCTATCTGTCTGGAAGATATTTTCGACCTGCACAGCTCTGGAGAATCTACATCTTGTTCCCATCTTCTCCCTCAGCCCAGCAACTAATTTTCTAACCACAGGGAGATTTACATTTGGAAGAATCCTGGAAGATAAATGTTTGAAACCACAACAGGCATCATAGTAGCACCTGATTTCTTATAGGCTGTGAGTAAATTCTCACTTATTTGCATCCAGTATGAGGTTTGATCCATAGTAAATAGTCAGTGACTAATGGTTTTACAGCAATATCCACTTTGCACTTTTCTAGGGGGTTGATCTGAAATTTTGACATATTTTCTGGGTTCTGGGCCACAACCTGGAAAGCCACCTTGACTTCTGGATCCTGCATGGCTGCAAGAACCTCTGGATCACTGAGGATTTCATTGATTCCAGAAATTCCTGCCTTTCCAGGCATGCTGGCTCCCATTCCTTGCATTCCCCCAGGAAAACCACCGGAAAAAGAGCCACACTGAGATCCAGACTGGCTTCTGACTTCTTTTTCCCATTGGGCTCTCTCACGCTCCTCTCAAGCCTTCTTCACCCCTTCTATTCTTTCTTGAATCTCCCGCTCTTCACTTTTTTGCTCATATTTTCTCTGATGGTCAGCAATTCTTTTGAGCCTGAGGCAGAACCTTTTTCAGCATTGCACTGGCATCCTCATCATAACCCAGTTTCCAACCCAGGGCAAAATCATTGGCTACTTCTTCCAAGTGACCCAGGAGTCTGTGTGCTTTTCCTTGAAACTGGTATGGCTGAGCAGAACCAGGGTTTATTTCAATGGCTCTGTCACAGTCTCGGATGGCAGCATTTGGCTTCTGTAATTTGACAAAGACACTGGCTCTCTTGGCATACAAAATAGCCAATGGAGGATTTAGCTTGATGGCATCAGTAAGCAAGCCAATGGCTTCCTGCAGCTCACCATCATATAGGGATTCAGAGGCAGCCCCCTTCTTTTCATCTGCTTGATCCACCATCTCCTCAGTTATCTCTGAATTTTCATCTCCCATTTCTTGAGAGGCATCAGTATCTGGCTCAGTTACACTTTCACTGTCAATTTCTAGATCACTGTCCTCACTTGATGGTTCATCCCCCTTTCTGTTTTCCTCTGTCTCATTATCTCTCTTTTCTGCCTTTATATTTTCTACCAGCTTAACTTTGGGAGGAGCAGGTGATACTTTACCCCTACCCCACCACAATGCCCCTGCTTTCCACCCACTTCCTCAGGAAATGCATTTTCTCTGTGCACAGAATGTTTGGATCCTGTTTTACACATCCTCACAGAGGCCGGAAGCTCACTCACTTTGCAAGGATCCATGGTTAGGAGGCTGTACGCTGTGGGCAGCAGTGGAGGCCTGAGGCCAGACTTGTGTGCAGCTGAACGTGACCAAAGAAAAACTCCACTTTGCACTTTGGCAACCAAGGAAAGTTCTGGAGTTACAGAAAGCCACATTTTTTTTAAATTTAAATCTAGGATTTTGGCCCAGTGGGGATTATGAGTAAAGCCATCTCCATAGCTAAGGATGAGGAGTGGAAGAGAATCCGAGCCTTGCTATCTCCCTCCTTCACCAGTGGAAAACTCAAAGAGGTGATTGAAGGGACTTTAAGTGGAAATATTTGTGTGACTTGAGTGTTCACACCTGATTGTGGATGCTTTTGTGCTTTGTGCTTAGATGTTCCCCGTCATTGACCAGTATGGAGATATTTTGGTAAGATACTTGAGAAAAGAGGCAGAGAGAGGCAAGCCTGTCACCATGAAAGAGTAAGTAGTGGTACATCACTGCCGCTCAGGGAGAGGAAGGGCACCTGGGGCAGAAGGGTCATCCTTGTGTGTGTCTCACATGGTCCATCTGCTCCTTCTTCCCTTAGACACTACATGACAAAATATTCATTTGAAAAATAAATAGTATAGTACCAAGATCACAAATGGAGGGGTGGGCAGAAGGAGAAGATGCCTGGTAAATACTGAGGTGATTTGGCCTGTCTTGTCCAAGAACACATTTTTTTTTCAGGCTCCTTGATACATGTTTTAAATTCCAATGTCTCTTTCTCCTCAGAGCATTTGGGGCCTACAGCATGGATGTGATCACGAGCACAGCATTTGGAGTGAGTGTCGATTCCCTCAACAACCCAAAGGAACCTTTTGTGGGAAAGGCCAGGAAGCTTATAAAATATGATTTTTTTGATCCGTTATTCATGTCAGTAGGTATGTGTAATGGTTCTTCTGTCTTTTGACCCACTGATTTGGGGTTGGTCATGTTTGTCAGATCTGCCTTTCTCTGCCACACTTACAAAACTAACACCTCGATGGTCTATAATTCACCTGGCATGTAATTCCCAGTCTTATTGGATTGTACTTAGATGCAAAATTTCATATTTTTAGTGAATTTAAAGACATATACCCCCTATTTTGTTTTATAACCTCATTATTCTTTTAGACAGGTTTTCACTGTTAAGCTCCAGCTGGGTTGAAGTTTACTCTGTATAGACTGTGCTGGTCTTGACCTCACAGTGATTGTCCTGCCTCTACTCTCTGAGTGCTGGGATTCAACGTGTTAAGAAACAACTCCTGGCTTTTTTTTAAATTCTTTTATTTATTCTTTGACAATATCATATAGATATATAATCTATCTTGATTATACTCACCCCTAATTATTATCACCCATTTCTCTCAGAAGCCCAAACTTATCTTCCTTCCAAATCATGACACTTTTTTTGATCTTCAGTGAGTTCTGTCATTGCTGCCTGATAGGATACTGACTGATATTATTGTCATAATCTTATGCAGGTGGCAAGTTCATGAGTGGGCCATGCCATGTCCAGAATTCATCATTTCACATCACACCTCCCTGGTTCTTACTTTATTCCCAAATCCCCTTTCATGCTGTTCCTTGAGCCTTGAGTGGTGGAAGTCTTGTCATAAATGCTCCATGTAGTGATCAGCGGTCAGTAGTCACTTAGTCTCAGCACCTTGATCTCTTAGGAGTCTGTCTTAACTGATGCTCCATGTGGCCCATTACCAATGTTAACTGTAGAGTACTTTGTTCTATTCATGTTACACTTTTGCACCATTATCCTTCAGGCAGCCTTGACCTAAGCAAAAAACAATCCTCTAGGTATTTCACATCAATGGAATCACAGACTAGGTGGTCTGTATGACAGGCCTCTGTATTTAGCACACTATTAAATGAAGGAGGCAAAACTGACTTTTCTCTCTGTGAATGAGTAATATTCCATATTCATTGATGAACACTGAAGTAGGTATCACATGTTTGCCATGAATTTTGCTGCCAAAGGATCATTTGCATATAAGTTTGAGTTTGAATATTTGAGTATATGTTTTCAGCGTTTACACTCAAAATCATTGTTGCTGAGTCCCAAGGTAACTTCTTTTAATCATATTACACAGTTGAGCATTTTTTCCATAGAAGCTGCAACATTTTATATGTTATAGAATGCAGGTGAGGTGCAGGTTTTCCATGCTCCACACAACACTTGGCTCTCCCTTGACTTTGATAATTGCCTCTCAGTGGATATGCTTTGGGCTGCACCTGTGGTTACGATTGGCATTTCCCTAATTGTAATGCAAGCAGAAACAGATATGTTAATTTCTGCTTTTAGATTATCTCTCTTACATAGCTAAATTGCCATAACATTTTAAAAATATTCATTTTATTTTATGTCTATGAGTGTTTTACATGAATGTATGTGTACCACATGTATGAAGTGCTTGCTGAGGACACTAGAGGGCATTGCATCCCCAAAAATTGGGGTGGGTTGACAGCAGCCATGTAGATGCAGGGAGTCAAACCAGGGTTCTGTGTAGAGGATCCAGAACTAAGGGAATCACCATCTCGCCAGCCCCTGTAGTATTTTGTGTACTTGCTGGTACAGTCCAGAGAGGTGCTTCATTTAGGATTTCCCTATGTTCTCTGTCAAATAGTTTCCCATATCATATTGTGTCTTTTGCCTACATCCCATCCTTCCTCACCACCTAATATCATTCTCTCCTGTTCTCATTTTAAGCATTATTCCGTAACCACACTTACACCTATTCACATGTTAACATTTCATCATTTTGGTCTAGACCAGTGAGTGTTTTTGTTGTATTTTTTGCTTCATTATCAGATTGAGTCACCTGTCTTTGATCTTTAAAGGCTGCTGGGTATAAAATTCAGGTCTTGTACTTGAATGGCAAGCATTTTATCAATGAGTTATCATCCAAGCCCTGGTGTTAGTATTTTAAAATTTTATTTTTTAATGTAAAGTTTGATGACTGCAAATTTAAAACTTGAGGGTTGTAATTCTCTCTCTGCCTGAGAATGGTGTCTATTTATGCCACACTCTCTTAAGATGTTTTCTTTATTTATTTTTATTTTGTGTTATACCAAAGTCATAATTTTATCCCTGTATACCATTGTTCAAGCTCCCTTTCCCCTACCACCACATAGACAACAGAGAGATTTTCTATTTTTTTTTTTTTTTTTTTTTTGCTGCTTTAAGGAGATTCCAGAACTTCATGCATGCTGGGCCAGCACCTCATCATGAAACTATATCACAACAAATTTACAATTGTCTCCAGGATTTCTTGGACCTATTTTTATTTAGTAAAGCTGTACTGATTAATTTGAACATACCTCTGACTTTCCTCAAATCCTTTCTGTTGTTTGTCCTGTTATATGTCAGGCCTGTTTAGAAACAAATTCATTTTTTGGCTGTTGTTTCTTCATCACTTATTTATTAGCTAATAACAAATTTATTTATTCATTGTGAGCATTTGCATATGCATGAGGTTGAACTTTTCTTTGGGCTGTAAGCTTACAAATAATGACACAGTGACTTATTATTAATTTTGAAGATTTGTCCAAAGCTAAGCCATTTTCCAACTAGCTTTTACAACTTAAAATAACTTATTTCTTTTATTCTATGTTCTTTCACATGCCGTGGTCACCTCTCCTCCGTACCTTGTTCAAGGTCTCCCAATGTCTCTCTGCCTCACTTCTTTTCAGAGATCCCCTCTCTTTCTGGAAACCTCACATATTCTCTCCTGCCTAGCCTGCCTGACATTTATTAAACTAACCACAGTGACACAGCTTCACATAGTGCTAATAAATATTTCACAGTGTGTGTGTCTGTGCTCTCCTTGGTGTTTGGGTGGCATGTAGAGCAGAGGACAACTGACAGTAGTTGGTTCTCTCCTCCCACAGTGTGGGATGTAGGGATCACACTCAGGTTGTTAGGCTTGTCTGCAGACCCTTTAGCTGTTGACTCATGTCAATGGTCCCTCTCTGCACTTTCTGGATCCTCACAAACTACAGGTTCTGTGATTAAAGGTTTGTGCCATCATTGCCAGGCTGTTTGACCTTGTACTCACAGAGAACCCCTGGATCCCTGTGCTGGGAAATAGTGTCAGTTACCACTGCTCTTGTAATCCCTGGAACTCCTGGAGATAGAGAATGATCTCTGCATCATTTGACTGTGGGTTGATCTCTTGATAGTCCAGGTTTTATTAAATACATATTACCACATACAGGAGCAGATTTAAATCCAAGAGTCCATTGTGTTCTTTTGGATGCTCAAAAGTGCAGAAGAAATATTATGGTGGTGATCCAGAGTGAGCAAGTTTACAGGGAGTAGCTTCTTGTTGAAACAATGGTGACTCATTCATTGGATTGCTACATGATTTTCCAAATGATGTTTGCGTTCACACTAAAGCTTATTTTTTTTTCCATTTTTCAAGTACTCTTTCCATTCCTCACCCCACTATATGAGATGTTAAATGTCTCCTTGTTCCCAAAGGATTCCATAGCATTTTTCAAAAAATTTGTGGATCAAATGAGGGAAAACCGCCTGGATTCTAAACAAAAGGTAAGAAGTGGTGCTCTCATGAGAGGTTCAAGATTTGGTGACATGTGCTTCCCTCCATCTATCACTAAAGATTGATAGGGAAGGAGATAGATAGATCGATATATATTTACAAGAAATAGAACTTATTTCTTGTAAAGAGAAGTTGGAGATGTTTTTTGAATTTCAGCTACATTTTTTTCAACTTTCTTTCTTTCTTTATTTCAAAGAAGTCACACTTTCTAACCTTGTATATCCTTATTAAAGGTCCCTTCCCCCTGCAGCCACATCAGGTCATTCTTTCTTCTCCACAAATCCCCATCCCATCCCTGGGCAGGCAGCAGACAGTACCATGGTCCCACTGACCCAATGTTGCTTAGTTCATTCTCCACCCATGGCAGATCCAGCTTTCTTTCCCCCCCCACGCCGAAGAGTGAGTCAGGTGTTCCTCTAAGAAGTGGGATCCAAGGAGTCAGTCCAGGGTGTTTCTGATCCCAAGGTATTCAGTGGTTGTGGTTTGCAGCTTGGGCATGCTTAGCTTTTTTCTTGTTTGTTTGTTTGTTTAGAGACCACTAATGAGTGAGTACATCCCCTGCTTATCTTTCTGAGTTTGTGATACCTCTCTCAGGAGGCTATTCTCCAAGTCCATCCATTTGCCTGCAAATTTTAGGATATCATTTTTTCTTACTGCTGAGTAGTACTCCATTGTATAGATGAACCACCCTTTGTTAATCCATTCTTCAGTTGAGGGACTTCTAGATTGTTTACAGGTTCTTGCTATTACAAATAACGCTGCTATGAACATAGTTGAGCTTATGTCTTAGAAGCGTGACTGTGTATCATTAGAAGTGGTATTGCTGGGTCCTTGGGGAGATTGATACTTAATTTTCACATATCTTTACCTCAGATTAGAGAAACAACTTCACACCAGTTTCTATTTTTGAGCCTGACTTATGCTCTCTATTTCTCTTCATTTTCCTGATAGGTCTTGATTTTGTTCATCCTAGTCACTGTTCTATTGGTATGAATACACACCATAACCATGATTTTCATTTATAAAGAAAATAATTAATGCTACATACAGTTAAAGATAGTTGTAGACAGTTGTCAGCTGTCATGTGTGCTCTGGCAATTGAATCTGGATTCAAGAACAGTCAATTCTTTGAACCACTAAGCCATCTCTCCAGTTCTAAGTGGGTACAATCATATGAGTCAGCTCAGTCTTATTATTTCCCTTTTTATACATTTGTCAGTTTTGTAACAAAGGCTAGATGTGAGCTCATCACTATGTTTTAATGTCTGTTTATTAAAGTTTTTCAGTATATGACTCTGCAGATAAGCTTGGCATATTAGTAACTTCTGCTCTAAACTTGTTGTCTTTGTGTATCTATTTTTGTTTCATTAATTTCAACTCTGTCTTTTTTTTCTGTTATAGATTGCATTCAGATTGCAGATTCTGCTTCCTCCATCCCTCCCTGTTTCTCCCTTCACCTGCCCTTTAACCTCAACCCACTTCTTTTCCATTTCCCTTAAAAGAAAAGAGCAGAGTTCCCAGGGATATCAACTACACATGGCAAAAGAACGTATAACAAGAAGACTAGGCAGAAACCCTCTCATCAAGGCTAGATGTGGCAACTAGGCAGGAGGAAAAAGGTCCAAACACAGGTAAAACAGTCTGAGATATTCCCTATTCTCACTGTTGGAAATCTTCCCAAATCACCAGGCTACACAATCATAACAGATACTGAAAGAATTAACTCTCACACATTCAGGGTCCATGTTTGCCTCTTAGCTTTGTGAGCCCCTTAGAAGCCCTGCTTATCTGAATATGGATTGTGTTCTTGTGGTGTCCTTGACCCCTCTGGCTCCTACAACCCACCCTGTCCTTCTGTAGCAAGAAATCAGGAACTATACATGTGAACAATCACGTCAATGGACTGGAGATGAACAGGGCATGGTTAACTGGAAAGGATTCCAGAAGTAGACTTCCCAGGGAGAGGACCAGGACAGGAAGCTGGCATTCTCTCATGAGAGTTCCCAACCAGTTGCGCAGGTTTTCGGACTGATGACACAGCTTCTGGGGTGCACAGTTCGGGCCAGTAGCACGGGAGTTTGGATGTGTGGCATGGGGATGAGGAATTTTCCTTAGAAATCCTCCAGTGCACTGCAACCTGATCCCTTCATTTTCTCTTAAAACCTCTGTTTTGTAAGTGATTTTCACAAAGTAAACCCCATTTAAAACATATCTCACAGCGGGTTTATACCACAATAATTGGCGCCTGAATGCGGGGCTAATTCCACAAACCCGCTGGTTTCCTCACCCACTGATGGAGCCGGTCTGAACAGCTTTGGTTACCAGCTGCACACGAGCCTCCTGTATGCAACCAGGAACGAATCTGCATGTGGCAGACCTGAGAGATGGATTGACCCCTTTCTAGTGGCGCACGCCTGTTAGGATTTGTTGAAAGATCTAACAAAGACCCTCCCAGCCGAATCACCACCTCGTTTCACACACCATTGCTGCCGCTGCTGATCACAACTGTGACATCTGCTGGCCGTAAGTTCTCATTACATCTGAGTATATTTTTTCTTCCTTTTCTTTTCTACATTTTTTTCCCTTTCTATAATGTCTTACCAGATAAATGTTCAGAATTTTACTCACTTTTTCACAATGGTGATAGAGGATTATTTCCAGGATTGTGCATTTGGAGATTATCTCCACCCAGGAGTCCTCTTGCTTTTTTGTGTGATAATATACTTCTTAACTACCTATTTTAAGGGATCTCAACATAGAGAGGATGAGGCTAAGATGTCTGGCATGGATGAAAATATTAAGACACTCCAGAAACTCATTGTTTCCATAGAAGAGAGGTCTACTTTGATCACAGAGGAATTTAGAGCTTGTATTGATGAAAATTTTAGAAAATTGGATGAGAAATTAAAAAAAAATAATGAAAATTTTAGGATAATGAATGGAAACTCTAGGAAATTTGAATAGAAGATAGTAGAATGGATAGATGTGGAGACTGGGAGGATTTTCCACTCTATGAAATTGTTGGAGAGATCATTTATAGAAGACTTTAAAACAATGGAAAAGACCATTACCACTAGGTTGCAAGATCATGAGGCTCACTTGGAGATTTTAGAAAAGGATCTTGAGGCAACACCTGCTCAAGATAACCCAGAGCCCCCACTTAAATGGTGCTACTGCAGGGAAGGTTCTTTACCTAGAGTGGTTACCATGAGGGTGCTACCCCCCATGCCTCCAACTCTATTCCCAGTTGTGGCAGAGGCCAAAAACCACAACCACGTGGAAGGGCTTCTGACAATGTGGGATATAATTATGAACCTATACCCATGAAAGATTTAAAATCAATAAAGGAAGCCATAGTGAACTATGGTGTACAATCATCTTTTGTGAGGCAATCCTTGAACTCATGGTCAGCACAGAATTGAGTAATTCCTGATGACTGGAAGAATTTGGTGAACGCAGTGTTGAACAATGGCCAAAACTTCCAGTGGAGGAATTGGTTTAGAGAAGAGGCTAAAGCCTTGTAATCTCGAGATCAAACTGGGAACGTTACTGTCTCCAAGGACCAAATCCTTGGGGAAGGCCAGTTTGCTGATATATCAGTTCAGGCTATTTATGATGACCATGCTCTGTTGCTGTGTCGTACTACTGCCTTAAATGCTTGGGAAAAGGATTTGGACCCAAGACAGAGAATTGAGTCATATACCCAGATTAAACAAGGTCCAACGGAGCCTTATACAGACTTTTTACAGATGTTGACTCAGGCTGTAAATAGAGCAGTGTTGGCTTCAGAAGTTAGGAAACAATTGATACGCTCTTTGGTCTTTGATAATGCTAATATGACATGTAAAAAATTGATCATGCCATTAAAGATCAGGGGTGCACCCTTAGACAAATGGATTCAATTTGCACTTAGTGCTGAATATCTATACCATGATTAAGAGAATTGGGTAGGTTAAGTCATTGCTAATGCTAAGATGAGAAATCAAGGCATTATTTGCTTCAGTTGTGGTAAGCCAGGCCATATAAAGAGAAATTGTAGATAAAGCATGCATGGGAAATTTTCCAATCACAGGAGTGACTTAAACAGAAAGCCACTACCTCCTGGACCATGTAGGAGATGTAACAAAGGCAGACATTGGACGAATGAATGTAGATCTATAAGAGACAAAGAAGGCAAGCTTTTACCATCAGGAAATGTAACTCAGGGCTTCCCCCGAGAATCCCCCAAGAATCAGACCTCCAAGCCAAAAAGGGTTCAGTCATATCCAGTCACAGTGGAAGAGCAGTGTCCTCAGGATGAGTAACAAATCCCAAGCCTGAAACAGCATACCATATAACCATAGACAATAGATTGCCCTTACAAGAGAAGTTGATGGTATACAGTAAACCAATAAAATGCATATTTTGGCAGACCTCCATAAATGAAGAAAGACCAAAGTTGACAATAAGAATAGACATTATTTTTATGCAGGGCTTAGTCGACACAGGGGCTGATGTTTTGATCATAACTCAGCAGGCCTGGCAACCCAGGTGGCCTCTGAAGGAGGTGCATGTTCAATTTTTAGGCATTGGGACATTGTCTAAGGTAAAATAGAGTGTGAGATTGCTAGAATGCATAGGACCAGAAGGACAGAGAGGGAGATTGAAGCCATACATGGCCAACATAGCAGTGAACTTATGGGGTCGTGATCTCCTATGACAATGGAACACTCAAATTAAGATTCCTCCAGGCCTACATACTAGCCAAAGAACTAATTGTGGCCTTGAAGGTAATACCTCAAGAGGCTACGTAAAACAGCTGTCAGTCATTCAGGTTGCACAAAGACGCAGTCTTAAAACTGCAAGCACCCCTAAGACACTAACAGCCCTGCCTTTGAAATGGTTGACGGATAAACCTATTTGGGTCCAACAATGGCCTTTGACAGAGGAGAATTTGCTAGCCCTAGAACAATTGGTGCAGGAACAGTTACAAGCTAAACATATTGAAGAATCGACCAGCCCATGGAATTCCCCTGTATTTGTGGTCAAGAAGAAGTCTGGGAAATGGAGAATGGTGACAGATTTAAGAGCAATTAGTAAAGTGATTCAACCCATGGGCACCCTACAATCTCGTATACCTTTACCTTTTTGCTACCTAAAGGATGGCCTATAATAGTTATTGATCTGAAGGACTTTTTTTACAATACCTCTACAGGAACAAGACAGGGTGAAGTTTGCTTTCACTGTACCTAATTTTAATAATTCATACCCGGTAAAAAGGTACCAATGGAGGGTCCTTCCACAAGGGATGTTGAATAGTCCCACCCTATGCCAATATTTTGTCCAACAGCCATTGGAAGTGATATGCAAACAATTCCCCCAATCTATCATTTACCATTATATGGATGATATATTACTAGCGGGCCCAGACATAAACACCTTAGAAAGACTGTTTGAAGAATTGAAGAAGGTGTTGTGTTTCCTGATTGGGGACTTCACATTGCTCCTGAAAAGATACAAAGAGGGGATTCTATCAATTATTTGGGATATAAAATAGGCTTGCAAATAATTAGACAACAGAAGGTACAACTTAAGAGGGACAGATTAAAGACACTTAATGATTTCCAGAAGCTATTGGGGGATATAGCCCACATACGTCCAGTTATTGGTATTAAAAACTATGAACTGGTTCATTTGTTCAAAACTTTAGATGGAAATAAGGATCTGAATAGTCCCAGGGAATTCTCTGCTGAAGCTGAGAAAGAATTAGCATTGGTGGAAAAGAGATTACAAGAAGCACATGTTAACC
>PVIH01024598.1:0-22425 GCA_004025045.1 Sigmodon hispidus | reverse complement strand
CATTTGACTGGAAAATCTTTTCCCAACCCTTTATTCTAAGCCTGTGTCTGTCTTTGCAGCTTAGGTGTGTTTCTTGTAGGCAACAGAATGATGGCTTCTGTTGTTGTATCCATCTTGTTAGTGTGTGACGTTTTATAGGAGAGTTGAGTCCATTAATATTAAGGGAGATTAGTGACCATTGATTCATATTTCCTGCCATCTAAATGGATCTTTGATACAGATATCTTCAAATGGACATCTGGGCTTACCTTTGCTGAGTGAGTGATTCAATCTCTGTTATCATTTTTTCAGGTTATAAATTATCTGAGTGGTTTTTGGGGTTCAGTGTAGATATTTTTTGATTTGGGTGTTAATTGTGGACCCAGCTCAGTTAATTGTTGGTGTAGCTTTTTAGAGCAAGAGCAAGCCTTCTTTAGAGTTAAAGTATTGAAACTGATGATTCTCAAATTCTGTGAAAGGCTCACAAGTTCTACAGTTAGTCTTTTTATGGTGGGGACTGAGGTCACAGTGAGTATGGGTGGTCTTAACTGGAGAAGGTAGCCAGGACATATAGGCCTCAGTCAGTGGTGGCAGAGTAGCAGGAGGAAAGGGTGGTGCATACATGGAATAATGCAGGACATGGAATCCACTAATTCCTCAGGTAACAGGAAATGGGTGGCCACAAGAATGAATGTGCATACCTGAAAGCAGAGTGCTTGGAACTAACTGGATTAGTTCTTAAAGACAATAATATATGCTATTCTAGTCTTTGGAACCAACTAGAATGTCTTGTCTCTACCAAGAGTCAGATTCTATTCTTTAACCAGCAAAAGGAAGCTTTCCCTTAGTAATTCTCAAATAGAACCTAATTATTCATGCTTTGTGGCCTCCAAGGCTACTGTAGTGCTTTTTCCTGGAGACTTGAAACCCAAATATTATTTAGATGTTACATGAGGTTTTTGACCTCTTCTGGGCTGGAGATTTGAATTGCCTGCAGCTTTTTTTTTAAATGACTTAGACATTTATATTAATTTTATTTTGTTTAGCCTATGTTTTAGGCACATAGTTTTTTATTTTAATTTAACTTAATTTTATTAATTTGTTTTGCCTTGTGGCTCTTTTTTATTTTTATTTATTTATTGCAACTGGATCAAGTCTGTTTGACTCTGTCTTTTTTGTACTTAAACTATAATTTCCCACCTACTTTTGGTGCCCCACCATGACCAAAACAGTTTTTTTTCATTTAAAGAATAATTTTTACAGTATATAGACAGACATTCCCACTTCAAGGAGATGAACTAAAATCGGAAATATCTGGATGTAACCTAGTCCAACAACAGAAATACAGAAATATGATTCAGAGCTGTTCACAAGGAGGGTTTAGTATGTGACTTGAGTTTGGGTCACACTCTCATGTATAGCCTCCAGGCATAGAAATTCATTTAAGAGCAAAGGTAATAAGACATAAGATCTCTCTCTGGCATTCCTGGTGTCTTGCCAAGACAGCCAAGACATTTCCAACTTATGGCCAATGACAGAATTAAAATGTGTTCTTTTGGGGACTCTAAACTTAAATCTGCTTATTGTTTCTATCTTCTGTTCTCAGATTAACAAAGAGTATGATAATATATCACATACATGTATGACTTTGTCATAATGAAACATGTTCTTTGTAATAATTAATTTAAACTAATAAAAATAATCCAAAAAATTAGATTTTCTAACTGACTTTGATTTTTTTCTTTGACTTGATGTTTATTCAAGGGTACATTGTTTAGCTGGACTATGTTTGAGAAATTAACATGATTTCTTTTTCCTGTGCTGATTTCTAATTTGTATTCTGCTATCCTTCAGAAAGGTACTCTGAATGATGTGTGTCTGTCTTTCAAACTTGATTAAAACTCATTTTGTAGCAAGCTAATCTGAAGAATGTACTGTGTGCACTTGAGCAAAATGTATAGTCTTATGTTGTTAGATGGAATATTCTGTTAGATCAAATTGGCAGGAGATCTTTTTGAAGTTATCTATTTCTTTATTGATTTTCTGCTCATATGTGCCATTTATTATATTAAGAGAGTTATTATAGTTTGAATGTTTTTTTATCCTTCAAAACCATGTTAAAATTACTCAATTTAACAGTAATAAAAATATACCTCAGACATTGGTTAGAGAATGATGGCACCCTAATGTGTATACAACTGCATTAGCAAGGGTTCACAAATGTTAAGTTTACTCATTCATCTCCATTTCCTTCTCCATGTAAAAATTAAGCATCCATTTCACTCTAGAGAATGCAGCAATAAGGTACAATCTTCTACAGCTTCATAATCCAATAGGATAAGTATGAATAATGGGAGCTAATTCAAATCTTAGTAAAGATTTTGCATGTTCCCCCAAAACCAAAAAAAATAAGTACATAAAGTAAAAAAAAATGTCATTTTGGGGTCAGTAAGGTAAATATGTGGGCAACAGCATAAGTTCAAAGTCACATAGTGGAAGGAAGGACCTGATTCCTGTAAGTTATCTCGAAACCTCCACACATGCTATGGCATACAAGTACCCTCTGCCCCAATATATAAATATATATTAGTTATTCTTGTCTGGTTACAATATACTTCCAAGAAGGTAGGTTTTTATTGGATATCTTTTACAAATGTATAATAAAAAAGCATCCTTTTGGAAGTAGAAAGAAATCCTAACCAGATGGTGAATATGTGGGTGTATCTTGATCGACTTTTACCTTACCCACACACCAAATTATAAGAAATAAATTTTTAAATGTATATTTGCTTCCATACTTTACGTATATGACTGCTTTGTCTGTATGTATATTAGAAGAGGATGTCAGATATCATTAGAGATGATTATAACCACCATATAGGTGCTGGGAATTAAAATCAGGACCTCTAGAAAAGCAGAACAGCCTGTTCTCTTAAATGCTAACGTGTCTCTCCAGCTCAAGACATTAATTATTTAAAATATATCTCACATGGTAGAAATATGACACAAAGTATATAGGTATTATGGACTAAGATACTTGAAAGGATGCATTTTTGGATCTCAAATTTGAGTCTAGCTTGAGCCAAAGCCTATGTGTCAAAATAAAGTTAAAAAGTACTTAGGAATTTAGCTTGATGATATATGTGTCTATCAGGTACAAGGTACTGGATTCAACCCCTAGTACATTAAAGAAAGGCATGGAGTATTAAAGTATAAAGCTATTATTATACAAAGTTTATTTTAATAGTTTATTCTTGTTTTATGTACATCCAGTCTAAATTAATGAGTATATAGGTATACATGTTTCTATATTTATTTATATTTATATGTTTCCTGATATTTCTAAACTTTTATGAATATGTATCATTTTTCTTTGTGACTTAAAAACAAGTCTGACCACAAGGAGTTTAACTATGCTCCAGTAAGTAAATGAGCAGCGTGAATGAGCGTTTTTGTAAATGGGGAGATCATAAGAGTGAGTTTGAATCTGAGAAGTCTAATAACTGAGTTTGATGGGGTGCATGATGTAAAATCACCAAATTATATATATATAAGTTATATGTATATATATAAATTAATAAAACAGTATTCTCACTTAAAATCAATATTTTTTCTGCTAATCATATATGCATCTGGTATTCTTTTGGTTATTACTTTCATGGATATCTTTCTAGCCTTTTACCTATAACTTGTTTCACAGGTACATTGTTCATAAAGTGCATATAGATAAATCATATTTCTGTGAAGGAAATAATTATTTTGTTTTACTTTGCTTTGTTTCTGTAAGTGTTCTGAAAAAATTCCAGGCTTTTATTTAGACCTCATTACAATGACTAGGGTAGCCACAAAGTCTTCCTCGACCTCCCCAAGTCACAGGTTGACAAATATGTATCACCATGCCTAGCCTAAGTCATTCTCCTAATCTATTTTTTTCAACTGGAGTATTTAATCTATTTTCAAAAAAAATAATTATTATTTTTAAAATATGATTTTTTATTCTTATCTTTCATGAAATTATATCTAGTTCACCTGTTCCTGCATTTCTGTT
The DNA here is from genome assembly GCA_004025045.1 of Sigmodon hispidus. NCBI lineage: Eukaryota > Metazoa > Chordata > Mammalia > Rodentia > Cricetidae > Sigmodon > Sigmodon hispidus. The sequence goes on along the minus strand of PVIH01024598.1, from coordinate 18,398 downwards.
TAATGCAGGAGGAATATTACTAATTCCCAAATATGAAATCCATAATGTGTCTAAAGCTGAAAATAATTTCTGTGATGCCTCCACTGGAAAATTCTATACTGCACTTACAGTAAAAAACATTTTCACTAAATATCAAGTAGAAAATTTCCTTCAGATCATGAGTATATGCTGTTTATAATGCTTAAGTAAATTTCTGTTTAAATCTGGCAATATTAGACAATGATGCCATCCTCATGTCCAAAATACATCATGATTTATATGCAAATGTTTCGGAATCTAAACAGAAATTAAATAACTAAAACATTTATTGAACCAAAGCATTTTAGATAAGGGTTATTTAACCAGAACACCTACGTTAGAAAAGACATTCACAGTAATTGGTCACCTAAATTTTCCCTGTGCTGTCCAGGACCTGAGCCTGAAAATCTATCCTTAAAACACAGTGTAATGCTTTCAGAGTTTCCACAGAGCTGGGGGAAGAGGTGTTCCAGTATTACAAATACATGTGTTCTAACAGTTTCTCGTAGAGACTCAGAAATGTAGAGCTGCCTGTTTTTATAATATTTGTCAACCTTTCTCATTGCCTCCAAAAATGTTAATTTCATATAAAATTTATATATTAGCACGTGTGTGAAGACTGAAAGACCCATTAAGTAGTGTATTAAGAAATAATGAAATCATTTAAAAATCAATAAAAATAGCCAGGTGGTGGTGGCACATCAATTCTCACACCCTAATAGTGGGAGAATTCAATACCCCACTTTCATCTCTGGATAGGTCAACCAGACAGAGACTCAATAGAGAAATAAGGAGTCTAAAAGAGGTTATGATGCAAGTGGATTTAAACAGATATCTACAGAAGCTTCCACCCAAATTCAAAGGAATATACATATTTCTCAGCTCCTCATGGAACTTTCTCCAAAATTGACCACATAATTGGTCATAAAGCAAATATCAACAGATACAAAAAATGAAAATAATTCCTTGTAACACATCGGACCACCAGGGCCTAAAGTTAGAGTTCAACAACATAAAAAATCAAAGAAAGCCTACCAACTCATGGAAACTAAACATCACTCAGCTGAACCATCTCTGGGTCAAGGAAGGAATTAAGAAAGAAATCAAAGTCTTCTTAGAATTTAATGAAAATGAATCCACAACATATCCAAACTTGTGGGACTCAATGAAAGCAGTCTTAAGAGGAAAATTCATAGCGCTAGTTGCCTACATGAAAAACCTAGAGAAATCTCACACTAGAGACCTAACAGCTCAGCTGAAATCCTTAGATCAATCAGAAGCAAATTCACCTAGAAGAAGTAGATGGCAGGAAATAATCAAACTTAGAGCTGAAATCAATACAATTAAAACAAAAAGAACAATACAAAGAATCAATGAATCTTACAGTTGGTTCTTTGAGAAAGTAAACAAGATAGGTAAGCCACTTTAGACTTGATAGAAAAGAAAGTAGGAAATTCACTTCTACGAATTGGCACAGGTGACCACTTCCTAAATATAACACCAGTGGCACAGACACTAAGATCAACAATCAATAAGTGGGATCTCCTGAAGCTGAGAAGCTTCTGTAAAATCAAGGACATTGTCAATAGGACAGAATGGGAAAAGATTTTCACCAACCCTGCAAGTGATAGAGGACTCATCACTAAGATATATAAAGAACTCAAGAATCTAGAGCCTAAAACCTTGAATAACCCAATCAAAAAATGGGGTTCAGATCTAAAAAGGGAATTCTCAGGAGAAGAATTACAAATGGCTGAAAGGCACCTGAAAATGTGTTCATCATCTTTAGCCATCAGTGAAATGCAAATCAAAACAATTTTGAGATACCGCCTGACACCTGTTAGATTGGCTAAAATAAAAGACACAGAGGACAGCCTATGCTGGAGAGGATGTGGAACAAGGGGAACATTCCTCCATTGTTGGTGGTAGTGTAAGCTTGTTCAGCCACTTTGGAATGCAGGATGGTAGTTTCTCAGAAAACTGAGAATCAATCTCCCTAAGGACCCAACAATACCACTTTTGGGTGTATACCCTAAAGATGCACAGTCATACTCTAAAGGTATTGGCTCAACTATGTTCATAGCAGCATTATTTGTAATAGCAAGAACATGGAAACAACCTAGATGTCCCTCAACTGAAGAATGGATTAAAAACTGTGGTACATCTACACAATGGAGTACTACTCAGCACTAAGAAAAAATGATATCCTAAAATTTGTAGGTAAATGGATAGACTTGGAGAATATACTCCTGAGCGAGGTATCACAATCTCAGAAAGATAAGCAGGGGATGTACTCACTCACTAGTGGTCTCTAAACAAACAAACAAGAAAAAAACAAAGCATGCCCAAGCTGCAAACCACAACCACTGAACAGCTTGGGATCAGAGACACCCTGGACTGACTCCTTGGATCCCACTCCCCTTAGAGGAACACCTGACTCACTCTTGAGGGAGGGGGGAGAAAGCTGGACCTGCCAGGAGTGGAGACTGAACTAAGCAATATTGGGTCAGTGGGATCATGGGACTGTCTGCTGCCTGCCCAGGGAGGGAATGGGGAATTGTGGAGAAGAAAGGATGGCCTGATGTGGTGGGAGGGGGAAGGGACCTTGAATAAGGATATACAGGGATGGAAAGTGTGACCTCTTTGTTAATAATAATAATAATAAAGAAAAAATAAAAGCCTTAAAGACCAAAAAAAAGAGTAGGTTTGGTGTTCCTCTGAAGGGAATGGGATCTGAGGTGCCAGCTCATGCATAGAAACACAGGCTGATACCACCCCTCGAGGCTCTACATACTGCCTATATCAGTCAATAGTTTTCTATCCTTTGAGGACTTAGATCCTTTTCCTGATGGTTCCCCAGTGGCTGTAATTTGAAAATTATAATCACCATAAATTCTTTCAGTCTCTTTAACATTCCCATAATAATTTTTGTAATAAAAAGTTCCAACATTGTATATACTAATATTTACTATATTTATGATACTTTTACCCAAGGAAAAAAATTGTGTAATGGCAAAGTTATTTTCATGTTGTTATGAAATAAAACTATAAAATTAAGTGTGGTAAAAGCACTTGAGAAAGTGGGGAAATTGTAATAAAGAATTTAGTGTTGTCAAAAAAATTAAAAATGTTCTTGTTCTTCCAAGTTTTGTTGTATTATAAATTTAATTGAATGTTGTTTTTAGCCTAGTGAGATTTTGCTCTACTGTTTTGCTTTACATTTTCATGATGGCAAATTCTTTAAGCTATTCTCATCATTCCCCTTGTGAGCAAAATTTGATATTTTTTTTAACACTTTACTGAGTTTGTTTTGAAACATTTTATTATTTACAATTTTCAGTCCTCATGTGATTTTTTTACATTACCCTCTATAATACTGCTTTTATTTTAACCAATACTCAGTTGAGAAATTCTTTATTATCTATATTTCAAAGATTTTGTATAAATGAAGGCTTATCTATTCTTTAAATACATTATGAATTTTTTCTATACAGTTTTTTTACTGGTGGTAATATCCTCAGGGTTTTTTTTGTTGTTGTTGTTGTTGTTTTTTTTTTTTTTTTTGGTGTTTCCCATCTTTATTTGACACTCAGCATGTTAGTTCTCATCCACATTGACTTTCTGTAGATTTTTGAATGTGGTTCCGGCACGTAAGTTGCCAATGTGTAGAGCTTGTTTGGGGAGTCTTCATCCGCATTATGTTTTCTGGACAAACGTACACGGATACGGTATGGGACATTCCTTATTCCTTTGGCCCAGACAGCTTTTTTGAGCCTGTTATGGATGCGCACATCTGGAGTCCCCATCTTCTTCATGGTAAACTTCCGAATTTCTTTGTCTTGAAGCCCACTCCATGGATGTGCTTGTGAATGTTGATGGTGTATTCTCGAGTCACCACCTCGTTGATGGCAGAACAGCCCTTCTTCTTCTCGCCACCCTTCTTTGCGGGAGCCATTCTGCAGGGACCAAGTTGGAAAAGGCTCCTCAGTTATTTTTAAATATAATTTTTTTTACATTATCGTTGTGACACCAAAATTGATTTTCCCAAGATTAATAAGCTTATTTAAATTTTCTGTTTAGTTAAGTCATGCTTGGTAGAAATGGCTTCTGTATTTATTGGTGCACATTTATTTTTAACTGTCCTCTACATGTTTGACAAATCTAGAGAATAGTGGTGTTATTTTTCCATTTCTATTACATTCTAATTGTTATTTTACAATTTTTCTGCTCAATATTGACTATTGACCTTTGCATAGATTCTATCATTGGTGATATTTATTTTCTTTTATTTTTATTACACTAATATGCTCTATCACTTGTTTTTTAAAAGTTGTTTTAAATTTTGTATGCATTGTTATCAGAAACATAAAATTTTAAGTCTTAATCTTTCCTCTTTTTAAATAATTATACTTAGAGCTATGGAAATTGTACTGTCGTGCAATTTACCAGCTCTTCTAGTTGACTACCTGTATGTTTTATATGCATACATGATTTCTACTATTAGTCAACATCACAAATTTCAATTTTTTTACTTTACTAGTTTCCTCACATCTTTCTTGTTTTGCTTTCATTTCTAAATTATTTTAAGCACAGACTATAAATTTTGTTGTTTTATTCAGTAAATGATTATTGTCTATTCCATTTCACTATTCATTATTAAAAGTCTCTTGCCTTGTATTTCTTAAGTTCAGTTTTTTTCCTATGAATTTGTTCAGTGAGTGACTCATTATGATAAAATATAAAAGCCAATATCTAAATCCAGCTCGTTTGTTATTCTGTTGTGAGTAATTTTATTTTATAAACTTTGGTGATTGCTAACACTTGTGATTTTTATATCTTTGGGTTCTCCCTTATGATGGGTTACATCACCTTTAAGTATTTAATTTCTTATGCTGATCTCATCTTTCTTGGTTATTATTTTGGTAAAGATCATAATTGCACATGGTTGTATACTATTATAATAGGATAATGTTTATTCTTTTTGCAAATGTTTGGGTTTTGACAATCTTTTTGGCCTATTTTATACAGGCAGTGGTAGCATAATTCATTATCCATATCTCATAGTGTCAGTGGCCTCCAGCTTTCATAATAGTATCAGAATAGAATGGTTGCAAGTGTAACTGTACTAAAGTACCAAAGATTGGGTGCTTTAAACTGGAGAAATCTGTCATCTTGTAATTATCATGACTAAAAGTACAAAAATACAAAAATCAAGATACTATCTTGGTTTTTGTCTTTCTGTTTGGTTTGGTTAATCTGATGTCTGTGATGGGGAAAAAAAAAACCTTTGTTTAGGCAATCCTTAGATGATATATGTTTATCCTCTCCCTACTGCTTCTCATATCTTCATCTCTTCCTTGTTCAAAGTGCGTATCTTGCTAAGAGTTCTCTTTAATGAGGGCACTATTCATACTAGATTAGAGCCCATGCTAATGACCTAATTTTAACTTGATTATCTCTTTAATGGCCACATCTCTAAATAGGGTCCCCTTCTGAGAAGCTAGAGGTTAGAACTGCTAAAATGTAAAGTGGAAGGACTGTGATTCTATTCATAAAACATATTTTTTTCATCATAAGGGTCCTAAGAGGAGAGCAGACCTTCTTTTTACTTTATTAGTAAATTTCAATAAGATCAGCAGCCTGCTTTTTAAAATTCTGCTGTCATCAAGGATTATTGGAATATGTAGTTGACATGTGCACATCCCTGTCTTAGTCCAGTCAGTAACTACATGACATGTGCTAAAAAAAATCATAAATGTACACAGATTTTGGTTTCCTTTAAAGTAGTGGGTGTCTTTACCTATGTATTTTTACTATATATCTATGTAATTTCCATTATGCCTTGAGGTGTGAGATAGAATTTTTTCATTAGTTCAGACCAGTAAACACTTCAAGGCACCATTTCATTGATATATGTTATGAACACATGTTAGCTTTTTATACATGTGAACTCTTGCATGTGGTGTCATGAGACATTTCTCTTCTGGTTGTTGTGTAGTGACTGCTGTAGTAAAAGCATTTGCAAACCTTGTGCTTCATTACTATGATCCTGTGTTCTTGTTAATTAGGAATGCATCCTGTTCTGTCAAAGCCTGCAAATACCTCCTTCTGCACTATAAAGATGTTGACCAATTCTTAGTCACAATATTCCAGTACATATTTCAGACTAGACTACAGATTTGAGATTGCATTCCTTACCATAGCATCTGGTGTTGCCAGATTTTTTCTCCAGTCAGAGGTCTCTATCCCAGCCTTTCAGCTGAGGGGATAATTTTAGATTTTTCTGTAATGTAAAACATTCGTTTACTGCCCTCCTAGTGATTTGTATTTGCTATGATCTAACTACTGTTAATTCTGCCAATGCTTTAGGTCTAGCCATCTGCACAATGGGTCTAAGAAACATTTACTAAAACACAGTGATAAGACAAACTCAAAACTAAGGAAATCAATTTAAATGTAAATTAGGATCTTGAATCAACAGTCATAATCTAGATTTTCTGGCTTAACGTCTCAGTATCTATTCTAGTTGCAACAATTCTGATTAAATCAGATGTTCTCTTCCTTTGCAATTTTCATTATAGAGTTAAATGTCTTTTATAGTGATGCAGAGTGTTTCAGAGTATTTTAGAGGGCACAGATTTCACTTGCAGCTAGGTTTTTCCTACATTTTTCTACTAAGTCTTAATTTTTCCTTGACCTAAAATATCAGCAAAATGTGTTGCCATAAGTATAGCATAAAATCATTCCAACTCATGGCAAAACAGCTACATGCCGACAACTACCCTGGGAGCTTTATTCATTCTTAAATTTTTACAAAGAGAAGCAATTTAGAAAAAATAGAACAGACTCTCTAATCATCAGATTAAACATCTCGTGGCAAAAAAGTCAAGTAAATTGAAACACAAAAGGAAAATGATTAATGCTTATCTTTAAATTAAATTCAGATGGATAGAAATACTATTCATTGGATTGTATACTTTTTATCACTGCATATATTATGGTTCTAAGTTATGGATATATGTAGGTTCCTATCCATGAATTATTTTTAATGCCAAAGCTTTCTACTGAGACTTTGGAGGCACATTTCACCAACAGACTTGTAATCATAATTATCTTAATTATTCACCCAGGTATTTAGATGATGCTTTTTAATAGTGTTTGAAGCATCTAGCCCCTAGCTCTTATGATTCTTTTACTCCTTGCATTTGATGTACATTATCTACATTTTGTTATTTTCTGGTATGTGTGTATGGAAATACAAAGAAATTCTATTCCCAAGGGTATCTCTCTCTTTGTTGAGAAGTTTCTGAATAACTCATATAGTGATCTTTAACATTATCCTTTTAGCTATTAAAAGTTTCTTGGTTTAGATGATGAACTGTGTGCTCACTGTAAGAATAAAAGAAATTTGAATAGCTCTGCAGAACATGAACTGTCTATGGTGTCTAATTTATCTTTTGTCTCTTTTAAGCATTTACAGCTCTAGTAATATAAGTATTTGGTTGTCAGCTATTACCCTGCTTTTCTGTCTCATGTGGTATTAATTAAAGTGAAATCAGATTAACATGCTTAAATATTTTCCCAAGCTTTTGTTTTGACATGTGTGATGATCACTGAAGAAGCATTATGACCAATAAGAGAATACAGTCTAAGTGCTTGCCCATTTACTGATCTTGCTAATTGGAAAGACTTCAGTATAGTATTATTGAAGAGAATCTTACCATGTTTGACATAAATGTTAATCTTAGCATTTGTGTCAATCATGTTACTTTGATAAGGAAAAGAACAGCACTAAAGAAAGTGTAAAAGAAATGTTAATGACATGTGAACTGTATAGGTACCAAGTAATCTAAAAAAAACCTGTTTCATGTCTGTTATAATAATGCCATTTAATATCACATAGAGTTTAAAACCTGGTGTTGATTTAGTGTTATGGATTTATAGTAAGGAAACTAGTTAAGAGTCATAGCAGTTTCAATATGATTAAAATGTGAGCAGCAGATTGAAGAGTTCCTTAAGCTGTCCCTAAATAAGGGAAAGCAGGACATCTAACACTGCAGACATTAAAAGGTTTGGGAAGCAGGGTATAAAGTCCAGGTTTGCTTGATCAATTCTGCAGATGATTATGTAAGTTGTCTGATTCTATGCCTCCAGTGTAACCTTGGCAAGTTAACTACAATGCTACTTAAATGTTGTAGTAAGTTTTCCCAGGCCATTTGGGAGTTCGGACCCTGACCCATGGCGGCTTTTGTCCCCCAAAGAAATGAATTAGCCACTTATATACTTTATACTGTTTGGTCCATGTCTTAAGCACATTACTAGCTAGCTCTTTCATCTTAAATCAACCCATTTCTACTAATCAATCCACCATGTGGCTCAACTCGTGGCTCACCTCTATCTCTTAAATGTCTGTCTTCTTCAGGGGTCGAATGGAGACTGACAAACTCCACCCTCCTTCTACCTGCCTCTGCTCTGATCCTCCACCCACTTCTATGATGCTCTACATAGGCCAAACCAGTTCTTTATTTACAGCATACAGAGAGCATTTCCACCACATTTCCTCTTTTCTGTCTAATTGAAAAGGAAGGTTTCAATTTCCATATAGCAAAATTACAACAGAACAGCTCTAAAGCAGGAATTACAGTCACAATATCAAGTCTATTTGTAATTAACAAACTTAAAGAAAACATTCTATTATCTACCTTATCCTTGTGAGTCTAAAGTTTCATATCTAATATACTTTTTAAACTAAAAGAACTATACCTATAGTTATCAAACCTTGAACCACATCAAAGACCACAGAAGGATATATTATTACTCAAATAAACAGGAAGTACAAGCAACTTCCAAAGTCTAGAAAATGACAGAGATGACATCTGTCTATCTGGACAGTCACCCAAAGTTCCTTTGTAACGTTGGGGCACCATCTTCAGCCTCTATGGCCCAAATTCTCTGGTATACCTTGCAGTGATGCAGGAAATCTGACACAGTCCATCAGTTGCTTCTCCTTGTGTCCAGAAGGATGTCTGGAAATTTTTTTATGCAAAGCAGAAACCCGAATGAGCATCTTGGCTTGTTCTACCAAAGTTCAGAGTTCACTTTCCTATGGAACCTGCATGTCCAGTTTATACAGCATACTGTCAAGCAGTCAATACCAGAACAGTTTCTTGTCCAGTGGCTAACTGTTGCCACAAAGTAAATTCCACATGAACTTTCTTCAATACCCATCATTTTCCTGAAATACATTGGTGCTGCCAGGAGTAGACCTGTCTCACTGTCCAGAAAACTCTAAGTTCTTAAAATAATTTAAATGCCATATTCTGCATGTCTTTGAAGTGTTTGAAGACTACCTATCTAACTAAAATATATCTTTGTATACCTATAAAAACCTAACTAACATGACTATAAGTTTGGTTATCATAAATGACTATTAATCTGCATTTCTCAATTATACATTATAATTTTAAATGAGTTTCATCAGCATCATACATTAATCAAGAGTAGAAAAATACATACAGCATAACAAAATTGACCTTAAGTTTATATCAATAAATCAAAATCCACTTATATTTTTAATCATTTCTATATCATCTCCTCCTCCCCCCCCTTTTTTTAAAGATTGACTATGACCATTAACCATTTATAATGAAAACAAACATCAATAAGTAATATTTTGGGGAAATTGGATGTAGCTTTCTTTCTTTTACTATTTCCTGATATCAGAGGACAATGACGATCTCATGGGATTTTGAAGCTGGATCATCTCAACTGGCCATCTTGGAAGCTGATCTTCTCATCAGAGAATTTCAGGTGGCCTTGGCAAATGGAACCACATTGCCCTAGAACCAATCCACAGGTTTTGATCTTGGAGAAAAAAGCAGAAACTCTTTCCCAAGTAACATATTCTTATAAACAGATTACAAAGTCAAGATATCTTTAAAGTATATGTATTTGATTAACTTAACAGCCTTGGCAATCAATTGTCTCTCTGCAAATAGCTCATTAAAAGTTAAAAAATTAAAAGAAAACGCAATAACCCTAATCCAGACTCTGTTTATCTGCCATCTTTACCTGGTCTCTATCTTTATTTCCTTCTCTTTTTTAAAGGGCTTTCTCTACCCTCTTTTCTCTCTCTTTCTCTCTCTCTCTCTCTCTCTCTCTCTCTCTCTCTCTCTCTCTCTCTCTCTCTGAAGCCTTTGCGTATTTTACATACATTGTTCCCTGTTTAGAGGTTTTGAGAGTCTAAATCTGTTTTATTGAGAATTCGTAATCATTTTCCAACCCAAATAACTTTTAAAATGTCAGTATCACTTTAATTGCTGACTCTGCCCCTTTGGGCAGCATTTCAATATGGCGGAGGACCCCCGCTGCATCTGACTCATTGCCAGCAACCAGAGAGGACTCAGGAAATGCTGCTACCAGAAAAACCTTTTAAAACTGTTTCCTTTCTGTTCAGTATAAGCATAAACCTTAAATCAATCACACTTGTGCCAAGCCTTTCGTGAAATGTATGAGTTTAACCTGTGTGCCGCGAACGCGCCATTTTTAAATTCAAGCCTGAGCACCACACTGTCTCTGTACCATAAATCAATTCAAATACGCAATTCAAAAAACCACTTTTGGCTCTGTTTCAGTGATCTAGAACCTGTTTTAAGCTTTTTAAACTTTCTCAAGCTTTATGCAGGTGTTTGGGCCCACCCAGGGACGCCATCTGTTGTAGAAAGTTTCTTTCTGGGCCGTTTGGGCCAGGGAGTTTGTGACCTGGTCTGTAGCAGCTTTTGTCACACGAAGAAATGAATTAGTCACTTATATACTTTATACTGTTTGGCCCATGTCTTAAGCACATTACTAGCTAGCTCTTTCATCTTAAATCAACCCATTTCTACTAATCAACCCACCATGTGGCTCAACCTGTGGCTCACCTCTATCTCTTACATGTCTGTCTTCTTCGGGGGTCAGATGGAGACTGACAAACTCTTTCTTCCTGCTTCTGCTCTGATCCTCCACCCACTTCTACAGTGCTCTACATAGGCCAAACCAGTCCTTTATTTATAGCATACAGAGAGCATTTCCACCACACTTAAAGATACATAACCCCTCTCCAAATCTTCCACATACTCATATCAGATAGTATTTCATTGTCCTTTTCCTGCTATTATTTAAAACTGATAAAATAGCATTATATAAGGCATAACACTTTTTTTCCTAGAAATTAAAATACAACATTCTTTCTGTTTGTGTGTTTGTTTTTGGCAGACTAACTACTTACACAACTTAGATTACTGCTTTAATGTGACTGAATTTTCTGTTTAGTTCCATTTAAAGGAAACTATTCTACAATGAAGGTGGCCTCAAAAGCACTTCTTCATACTTCAGTACAAATTTTTTAAAAGTGTCTTCACTTAACTTTTAAATACTTGATACATCTCTTACAGATTCTCTTTCTACATTCATATTTACATTCTGTCATAGGATTTCTATTGCTTCAAGGAAACACCTTGACCAAAAGGCAAGTTTGGGAAGAAAGGGTTTGTCTTGCACTTTAGCATTGCTGATCATCATCAAAGAAAGTCATTACAAGAACTCAAGCAGGACAGGATCCCTGAGGCAGGAGCAGATGCAGAGGCCTTGGAGGGAAACTGCTTACTGGCTTAGTTCTTATGACTTGTTCAGTCTACCTTTTTGTAGAACCCAGGACCCAAAATTAAGAAATAGCATCACCCACCATGGGCTAGACCCTTCCCTGTTGTTGATCACTAAATTGGAAACACTTTATGGCTAGATTTCATGGAACCATTTCTTCAACTGAGGCTTCTTCCTCTGATGACTCTAGCTTGTGACAAGTTGACACACAGAGCTACTCAGTACACATCCATTTCTGAAATGTGCCAAATTATTAGGATTATCTCCAACTCTTACCATATCCTTTTTAAGTTTTCTTCATTTTTCAGAATGTATGTGGGAATGGTTCTTATTAATTTCAGTGACAATATTTTATAAGGAAAATGGGTGATCTCACTAAAGCTAGAAGGTCATAATTCAAGACTCAGAGCTTTTGTAAAATAATAAATAAAGCAGAATCACCCAAAGCTTTTATGGAAATGAAGAACCAAGCACAGACATACAAAATGGGGAGTACATGGCTAATTGTATTCTACTATCCATCCACATGATTATTTTTAAATAATAAACATATAGAATCATATACAATCTCAGAGAAGTAAAATAATATGCTAACAATTTGTGAATCCCTGTGAGTGAAACATCTTGTCCAATGTATATAGATGTTTTTAAACAGACATGTAATGATGTCAAGTAACAGCAAGAACCTGGAAACAATGTAGATGCCCCTCAACCGAAGAATGGATTAACAAACTGTGGTATATCTACACAATGGAGTACTATTCAGCAGTAAGAAGAAATGATATTCTAAAATTCACAGGCAAATGGATGGATCTGGAGAATATCCTCCTGAGCAAGGTATCATAAACCCAGAAAAATAACCAGGGAATATACATACTCATTAGTGGACTTTATACAAAATCAAAGCATTTCAAAGCTGCAAACCACAACCAATGAACAGGTTGGGATCTGAAGCACCTTAGACTGTCCCCTTGGAGTCCATTCACTCCAGAGGAACACCTGACCCAGTCTTGATGTTGGGATGAGGAAAGCAGATCTGCTGGGAGTAGATGCTGAAGTAAGCCACATTGGGACCTTGAGTCCTCCTGCCCTTGCTGGGGAAGAGATAAGGAGATGGGGAAAAGAGACAGTGACTGGGAAGTGTGGGAGGGGGAAAGGAGTTTGAACAAAGGGATACATGGATAAAAATGAGACTTTATTCAATAACAAATAAATAAAATCAAAAAAGGAAAAAAGTAAATAAACATCGGTGTTTCCATGACCTTCTTCATATATCAAACCTATTTGAAATTACATTTTATCACTTAAGAATTCAAACCAGAATGTTCCACAATCCATGCTAAATGATTGAATCTTCTAGCTGACTGATAAAAGCAATTAAAGGGGGCAGATGATAACATTGGCGTGGAAAGACTGACAGATGACAAATTTTGTATTGAAAAAGTTGTTCAAGCAACATATTATGATTCTTAGAGCCTCCACAGAGATAGGACTAAGTACACAGATTATGTGTCCATTCATTTTATCTACAAACAGCATTTCTCTCTGAAAATGATTTTATTGTATATTGACTAGAAAAAAATCAAAGTTAATATTATCACTCAACATCTCTGGAGATTTTATTCTAAACCCTCTTCTAGATTCCAAAGTCTACACATTTACAACCCTTTAAGTAAAATGATATAGTGTCTGTTATACTTCAAATCCATCTCTAGACTACCTAGATACCTAATACAATTCAAATTATAACTGAACAGTTGTTATTCTGCTTTATTTCATGAAATAAAAGGTCAATACATGTTCGAAGCATATGTATTTTTCTAAATATATTTGATCCAAAATTGGCTCAGGTCTGTGGATGATCCAAAAGGGTGAATGCTTAACCCTCTAATAAATACCGTATTTCAGAGGCTTCTTGTAAATAATTTCCTTTAGTATTCTATGTGGAAGGATGTGAATGCCCATTGGTTAGTTTAGGACTTTTGAGAAAAATAAATTTAAATTTCTTGAAGAAGAAAATCTGCCTTGGGCATATAACATGAAATTTCTTCATGCGTTTCCACCCTGTGATCTGTCCATGGGCTCAAGATAATTCTTCTACAAAGGTTAAAGCCTGCTTATCGAAAGCCAAGCCTAGAGAAGCTGGCTTTTATATAGAAAAAAAGAAATAAACATCCCAATATTATTTCTATAGAAAACCATGTGTAAGAATAGTCTTATTTGTTTCTTTTGTCAGAATTGAGTTCTAAAATAATTTTTTAGAATGCTTTTGGGAAGAATGTGTAATTTCTAACTCCCAGAGGTATCCCATATTTGTTGTTGTGATTTTCTCACAAAATTATTGGATTATGAGATTCATCTCCTGTTACATCTGCAGATACAGATGAAGAATATAAAACAAAGTCTTTGTCTTTGGTGTTTGTATACATAAAATTGAAGCTCAGCTTAATTCTAGGGCACTACTTTCCCCACACATCTTTGAATTTTTGTCCCTTCTTGTTTTTAAACATGCAAAAGGAACTTATTTTCAACATTGGTTCTAGAAACTATATTTCTATTCAAAAGTAAAGAACTCAAAACTTCAGTACAGTTTTAATATTTTTGTATTTTTAACTCAAATTTCTATGTGTTTGACTCTAACTTTCTTCATTATCCAATATCAAAATATATCTTGATGTGTACAGAGCAATGGGGCATGAAGCAGATTTGGAAGTTTACACACTCAGTGTATTTAAAATACTATGGAACATAGTTCTTGAGTAGACTCCAAAGAGGTTTAACTAAACATTCATTTTTAAGCTATTTCAAGATGGGCTCATACTTATTCTATTTCTTAAACAGAAAACTGCATTAGTGTACTTTCATTGTTTTTCTTACCTTTCATGAAATAGAATCAATGTGTTAAAGTATCTCTACAATGATGTCTAACCTAACTCTCTTAGTTATCAGAACTAAGATGTTGGATCAAGCACTGATGTGAGTAGCCTGTAATGTATAAAACTACTCATAGATAAATTAAAGCTGCAATTCAAATATCTTCCTCCTAACCATTGCTCTTTCTACCACAATACAGGTTTTAAATGCTCTGGGACTCATTAATAAATCATAAATGTAAATTATATTTGCATATTCTTTAGGTAAATCTTGAGTGAGAACATGCAGGGACACATTTATTTTTCTTAAAGGTCACTGATTTTGTATTGTTTAAAGTAAAGACTTTAATCAAACTGCTCAGCTGTCCTCACAGAGATGAAAAGTTCCTTGTCCCAATGAATAAGAAAAGGAGTACGCACAGAAGAAAACCATTCTTCTTTATAATGTTGACTGGACTTTTTCCTTCTGATATTAATGGCATTTAACATGATGTTGCAACTTACTCCATCATGCAGAAAATTTAAACATCAAATTTTCTGAAAGGCAAACCATATCTATAGGTATTTTTTAAAAATGCATCTAAAATGTACTGTACTGTATAGCTGGATCTTTTAATTAGGCTTGTGGAAAATGTTTTGAATTTGGGAGCATTTAGCCTGAGGTCAAAATGTTTAGAGAGAAAGACTTATCCTAGTCTCATATGAGTCAGTCCTTCTTTAGTTCATCCACAATGTATTATTTCCGTCTTGCACAATGTTTATCTTCCCAAAGCCATTCATTCTGTAATTCTATTCCTCTCTAGTACTCCATGGTAAAATGGATATTTACCTGAACCCCTCCTCCCTTTTTTTCCATACCCCAGCACCCTAAACAATCAATGAAACATAAGAAATGCTGAAGATAAATTGTTTTTATTAAAAATATACTCAGTTTTCCAGCTGTCTTTGTGCATAAAATTAACCCAAATATACCACTAAGTTAGAACAGTAAGGTTGCTTCATAGTTAGTTTAACAAGAATTAATGTGTGAATTGTCAGCTTAGAAAAACCAGCTAGAACATTGTTGTAATGTATTTCTTCTCTTTCTATTTTAAATATAGATGGATGTCCTCAATAGCCTCTGAATACAAAGCTGCAAAACATTTTATCCTCCATTAACTATTAACTATCCTTAATACTTGGGTAGTCAATACATGTTCATCTAAGAATCAGTGCTCATGCTGAGCATATTTAACACTATGTCAATCAAATTTATACAATGAAGGACCACAAAAATAAACAAATAAAAACAATCTAAAAGCATTACTGCAGATACGGGCATTTTTGCTGGTGCAGAAAATGAACCAGATCTGATAAGAATCTCACTACAAATAAATCATACTTCTTTAAAAATACTAGAGTTGAAGTATGGTTTAACAAGAGACTGTATTAAACACATGATGAGGAAAGTTCTACAATAGAGACAACTCAAAATATTATAGGAGCATAATCATGCTGCCAATTAAAATAATGATCTTAGGTCATACACTAAAAGAAGAATGGAGACTTGAGCTAGAGAATTGAACTCTGAGTTGAGTTTCTAGCAGACATCCTTGTTGGCTAAAATCAGTTTTACTAATGATCCAATTATCCCATTTCAGTTAGCCTAAGACAGAACTTCCATTTGCATGTTTGGCATCCATTCAGAAAATCCAAAAATGAAATTATAATTATATTGAAATTAAAGCTAGGAACATTAGACAAATAAGCAAAAAACATTTCTGAAGCAAATACAGAAGAAAGGGCACCAATTAGGAAAAATATATTATCTACCATCCATGATACATAGCACACTTACAAGTTACTATTTTAAAATATATGGTTGTGTCAGGAATATACTTTTATGTAGTAGACATAGGATGTCTGAAGTTCTAAAAATAAGACAAAAGAAAATATAACATGCTATGAATGCAAAAGCATTTCAATAATTGTGCAGTTTAGACAAAAATAATACACTGCCTTAGTCTACATTGACAAGCTAACAGCTGGAACACTGTGCTCAATTATACATGATCATTGAGGAAATCCAACATCTGACAGATAAGACACAAGAATGATTGAATGACTTGAATTTATACTATTTTAGGAAGAGGTAAAGCAATTTCAAGTGGTTTGCAAAGATGACAAAGAAGAATCCTCTTAAACATCACATATGTGAGTATGAATCTTCCCTGTCAAGTTGATTTAGAATCACCATGGAAGCATACTTCCAAGTGTACCTATAAGGAGGTTTGGTTAAATAAAGTGATGAAAATTCACTCTGGATGTTGGAAGCATCTCATGTGTGCTGAGATTCCAAATAATAAAAACAATAAAATAGAAAATAAATTTATAAGCCACATTCATCTCTGTGCTTCTTGGTTGCAGATATAATGTGATTAGATCCTGTCACAATGACTTCTCTGGTGGATATAGTGTGCAGTGAAACTATGTCCAAAAATAGGCTTTTCATTCATTGCATTCTTTTACCTGTTATTTTGTTACAAAAATGAGAAAACTAACTAATACTAAAGCTTGGAACCAAGGAGTGATGCCATTTCTATTATCAACATAGCATATTGTCCATTGCATTTTGGAATTAGTTTGCAAAAGACATGTGGAAGTGTTTAAACACACTGGCTATAAAAGCCTCATGGTGCTATAAGAAAAGCTCAATGGGATGATTTTGTGGAAACTGAAGTCCGTTCTAGTTTCACTTTTTGTTGCCATGATAAAACACTGCCAAAACCATCTTAGAATAGAAGGGGTTAATTTTGTCTTACATCTTCCATATTACAATCTATTTCCAAGAGAATTCCAATTCTCTTGGGTAGAAACTCTCAACAGGAACCTGGTAGCAGGAACTGAAGCAGAAGTCCTTGTAAAGCTCTGCTTTCTGCTGATTCCCCATAGCTTGCTCATCTTGTGTTTTTATAACACACATATCCACCTGATAAAGGCTGGTTCTATCCATAGCAGGGTGGAACTTCCCACATTAATCCTTAATGGAGTTAATAACCTAAAGACTTGCCTACAGGAAATCTAATGGTGGCAGTCCATAAATTAGAGTTCCATCTCAGATGACTCTAATGTAAGAGAAATTAAAAAAAAATTAACCATCAAAGAGCCTGAAGCTAAAATTTTCAGCAGCACTGTAATGCTCAAGTGAGTGGTTTGAGAAGAAAACATTTCTGCCCCTGTCCAGATAAGCATCGACATAGAAAGAGAAATGTAAGAAGTATGCTATAGAAGGTGGTATGGTTGGGAAGAGTGTACTGAATAAATAAGATAAACACAAACATGCAGACCTTACTCTAGCCCTCAGAGCTACAGACTGAGAAAATACTGTTTGAAAAGAATGATCTTCAAAACACCAGAAATTATTTTGTAACTTTCAGGTGAGTGGTGAGATGTCTTAGTCTGCATAATTATAGAAATATTAAATTCTCAAACAGAAACCCTTGTGGTCAAAAAGGTATGAACACCTGATTTTTGACAAAGAGGCCCAAAACATTCAATGGAAAAAAGATAGCTTATTTAACAAATGGTGTTGGCATAACTGGAAGGAAGTGTGTAGAAAAATGCAATTAGATCCGAGCCTGTCACCCTGCACAAAACTCAAATCCAAGTGGATCAAAGACCTCAATTTAACCCCAACCACTTTGAACTTAATAGAAGAGAAAGTGGGAAACACACTTCTACAAATTGGCACAGGCCACCATTTCCTAAATATAACACCAGTGGCACAGGCACTAAGACCAACAATCAATAAGTGGGATCTCCTGAAGCTGGGAAGCTTCTGCAAAGCCAAGGACACTGTCAATAGGACAAAACGCCAGCCTACAG
>PVIH01024597.1:0-22425 GCA_004025045.1 Sigmodon hispidus | reverse complement strand
GGATGAAAAAAAAAATTCAGAGGGAAAGATGAACACAAAGAAAATATAGGTGTAGCAATCTTATTTGTATGTCTACCCTTGATAAGCCATGCTTATCATTCTTATCCTCTATATAGTTATTGTTAACTCTTCCACATTTTAAATTCTTTTTACTGTGTTTTTTTTTTAATAAATACAAAATAAAGGAAAAAAAAAAAAAGACTCCTGCTTGAGGCAATTTGACAAAACACACACACACACACACACATAACCTAACCCATCAGGATATAGTGAAAATGGGAATAATCATATAATCATTTTGTGCAGACAAAATGTTCTGTAAGTGGGATATCTGTTATTAAGTCATTAGACAGTAAGAAAACACATTGTTCCACTTTCCATGATCTAGAGAAGCCCTGGAGACTGTGGGTTTGCCTACCTTCTAATACAAAGCAGTTCTAGAGATGAGATAGCAATTATTGCATATCCACATTTTCTGGGTTCTTAACACTGTGTCCATATCCAACTGTACAAGACAACTGCACCAACTGTACCAATTGTAAAACAACTGTAAAACACGGCCCTCCCTTCCTTCTTAAAGGTTAAAGACAATTGAGATGCAACTCAGTAGTACACTATCAAGTCTTCACAGAGACATGACCTCCCTGAGATTGATTGGGAGCTCCAACCCAAGGATCCAGGTGCCACTGAATGGCTCTTCAACAAACATGTGACTGTTTCCAGAAAACAGGATACTTATAACATGTAAAATAAAGGGCACAATAACTAATTTATTGCTTCAATATCTACTCCTCGGTCTAAGAGCCAAATAGTTTTTTTTTTTAATTTGAATTTTTCTGACTACTAAATGTAGCAAACATTGATTCTTCTTATGTTATACATCATCCTCAGATTTCCTTTTGGAAGTGTAAGATTTGTTTCCAGTAGGAGAATGCAATGTCCTTGGCTTTGTCAACTTCAGTAAAAACAAGGCTCTGTAGACCGAGCCACAGTTCTGGCATGCAGCAAATGTATAGATGACACAAAAATCTATGTCAGACTTAAATGACAAGGCTCCTGCTGAGAAATAGATTGGAAAGAAGACCAAGATATGTTCCCCACAGGTTATGCACCATGTACTCCACTGGCCATTAATGAGAAGAAGATGGTGAGCAGGAAATTATTAGATCTCCAGCTCCTCTCTCAATCACTGAGCTCTTTGTCATGTGCTTGCTATTATCAAGAAAAACCATGACAGAAACAGGATTAATAAGACAGCAAAAGTAAAAGAAGAACTATTGGACAAGACTCAAGCATCATCCAGCTAACTTTCACGCTGTGCTTGCATTGATACTTAATGTTCACCGAAAGAATGATCTGACATACATGGAAACTGAAGCTCAGAAAGTTTGATCAACCCTTCACCCATCTTCCAGTAAGTAACCTCAATAAGAGTGAAAAAGGAGGATCCTAAGAGAGATGTGCATGGATTCCTCTAGAAGGGGAAATCCATTAAGATCTGCTGAGTAAACTGTGAGCATGGGGAGGGGCGGGGAGGGAGTAAGGGGAGGTGGGAAGAGAACAGGAGGGAATGGGAAGGTCAAGTTGGAGGAGGGTACAGAAGGAGAGTAAGGAAAGATATGCCTAGATAGAGGGAGCCAGAGGGAACTGTGGTTGGCATGTAAAATAACAGTAATTGATTTTTTAAAAGTCATTGACTTTTCAAGATGTACTGTTACCTTGTTTTATCCTCAGTTCTCTATCTGGAGTAAGTAGAAATTTGTTCACATCTCTCCCCAGAAATAGTGTCAACAAACTATATCTTAAATAGTTCTCCATTTGCTTTCAGTGTGTGTGTCTCTCTTTATATATATATATATATATATATATCCCCATTCCCCCCTGCTCCTTCTTCATTTCCCTCTCTCTCTTCCTCTCTATCCATTCCACCCTCTGTCCCCTCTCTCCATATGGTATTTGTAGTTGTCTTATCTAATTAAGGCTTGTCTTCTTTAACATGATAATCCCAATCCCAAGCATCACCCTGGTGCCATTCTAAATAACTCCCCACTGTGTATATATATTTACCACATGTTATTCTTTCTGTTGATGTTCACTTGGGTTTATTTCATAGCTGAGCTATTGTCCAGAGTGTCACAATAAATATGAGTAATCAGATTTTTCTGTAGTAAACCACCTGAGTCTATTATTATTATTATTATTACTATTATTATTATTAACAAAGAAGTCATGCTTTCTATCCTTGTACATATTCAAGGTCCCTTTCCCCTCCCACCATATCAGGTCATTCTCTCTTCTCCACAACTTCCCCCTGGGCAGGCGGTCACAAGGTCCCACTGTCCCAATATTGCTTAGTTCGGAGTGATATCACTCAATCATATGATAGTTCCACTTTGAGACTTTTTTTTTTATCTTTTACACTGTTTGGCCCATATCATATGCACATTACTAGCTAGCTCTTTCATCTTAATTCAACCCATTTCTATTAATTTGCTCACCACGTGGCTCCCAGCCCATGGTTGGCTGGTACCTCTACATGTCTGTTCCTCTTGGGGGTCCGATACAGAGTGACTAACTCCACACTTTTCTACCTGCCTGGCTGCCTCTGATTCTCCACCCACTTCTACAGTGCCTTGCATGGGCCCAAACAGTTCTTTTATTTACATTATACAGAGAACATTCCACTACAAGAATGTATTTCTCCTATCTAACATTAATTTTTTTTTCTACTTTGGCCATACTTTCTATTGCACAGTGGTTTGTTTTTTTTTTTTTCTTTATTTTGTATTTATCAAAAAAAACAGTAAAAAGAATTTTAAAAAAAATGCTGAAGAGTTAACAATAACTATACAGAGGATAATAATCATAAGCATGGCTTTTTTAGGTACATTCATACTGATTTTTTCCACACAGTCTATATTAATTTACTCACCTACAGCAATAGCTACTTTTGGTTGTCAACTTGACAGCACATGGAGGTTAAAAGGAAAGCTTCTAGGTGCACCTGTGAGGGATTTTTCTTTACAGGGTAATTTAGCTGGGAAGACCCACCTTAAATCTGGGCTATGCCTCCTGGTGGCAGACTATATATAGGTCAAGGAAGAAAAAAGCTCATGCTCTTCGCTTACTTGCCCTCAGGCTCACTGGCAAGACCATTTCCCTACTGGCAATAGCACCTAATTCTTTGGGATTCCAATGTATACTGATGACCAACTGAGACATCCAGTCTCATGAACTTAACAACAGTCAGATTCTTGAGCTGTTCAGTGGAAAACAGCCATTTTGGGAATAGTTGGGCCACAGGTTGTAAGCCGCACTAATAAATCCTATCTCTGTTAGTATATGTGTGTGTTTACATATATACATATATATATTTGTGTGTGTGTGTTATATAGATTTTGTTTCCCTATGGAATTCTGACAAATATACCTATAACCTAATTACATTTATGGGCTTTTTTTTCTTTCGACAACCTTCTTAATGTTTGTTGTTTTATGTTTTCTTAATTACTGATGTCATAACTGTCATTATGTTATTATAAAAAATCAGGGTAGTTTGTATATACACTTCCTTGATAGCTAACGAATATCAAGAATTTTCATGTATTATCCGTTTGTATTTTTTCTCTTTTTATTTGTGTGTATTTAATGTACATAGTTTTGGATTTCATAAATTTCTGGATCTCTTTAAGAATTATCTGTCTGATTCATTTGCCAACTTATTGGGTAAATTATTAGCTCTTAGGGATTCTTAAATTTTCATAGTTCTTTATAAATTATAGCTATTAGACCCTAGTCTAATAAATACATGGCAAATATTTTATATCTATCTGTGATGTGTGTTACATTAGGTTGATTATTTTGTTTCTTTAAAAACATTTTTAATTTGATACACTGATTAACTTTGGTATAGTTTGATTATACTTTTTTGATATTTTTTAAATTATAAATAAAGTCATTTTTTATCCATGTATCCCCTTGTTCAAAATCCCTTCTCCCTCCCAAACCTGAGAGTCAATCTCTCTGCTCCCCATTGCTTTATCTCCTTCCCAGCAAGGGCAGGACTTCCCAAGGTGCCAAGGTGGCTTACTTAGATCAGCAACCACTCCAGGCAGATCCACTTTTCTCACCCCAACACCAAGACTGGGTCAGGTGTTCCTCTGGAGGGAATGGGTTCCAAAGTGCTGATCCAAGGTGTTTCAGATCCCAAGCTGTTCAGTGATTGTGGTTTGCAGCTTGGACATGGTTTGCTTTGGGTTTAAAGTCCACTAATGTGTGAGTACATCCCCTGCTTATCTGTCTAAGTTTGAGATACCTCGCTCAGGAGGATATTCTCCAAATCCATCCATTTGCCTACAAACTTTAGAATATCATTTTTTCTTACTGCTGAGTAGTACTCCATTGTGTAGATGTGCCACAGTTTGTTGATCCATTCTTCAGTTGAGGGGCATCTAAGTTGTTTCCAGATTCTTGCTATTACGAATAATGCCACTATGAACATAGTTGAGCTAATGACTTTGGAGTGTGAATGTGCATATTTAGAGTATATGCTCAGTAGTGGTATTGCAGATCTTTGGGGAGATTGATTCCCACTTTTCTGAGAAACCTCCATACTGCATTCCAGAGTAGCTGAACAAGCTTACACTTCCACCAGCAGTGGAGGAGTGATTGCCTTGCTCTGCAACCTCTCTGGCATAAGCTGTCATCTATGTCTTTTATCTTAGTCAATCTGACAGGTATAAGGTAGTATCTCAAAGTTGTTTTGATTTACATTTCTCTCATGGCTAAAAGTGTTGAATACTTTTTCCTGTGCCTTTCAACTATTTGTAATTCTTCTGAGAATTTCCTTTTTAGTTCTGAACCCCATTTTTGATTAGGTTATTCAAGGTTTTGGGATCTAGTTTCTGGAGCTCTCTATATATTTTAGAGATCAGACTTCTGTCACTGGAGGGGTTGCTGAAGATCTTTTCCCATTGTGTAGGCTGTCCTTTTTGTCTTATTGACTGTGTTCTTGGCTTTACAGAAACTTCTCAGTTTCAGGAGGTCTAATTTATTGATTGTTGTTCTTAGTGTCTGTGCTGCTGGTGTCATATTTAAAAAGTGGTGACCTGTGCCAATGCATAGGAGGTTATTTCCCACTTTCTTTTCTATCAAGTTCAGAGTGGCTGGGTTTATGTTGAGGCCTTTGATCCACTTGGATCTGAGTTTTGTGCAGGGTGATAGGTTTGGATCTATTTGCATTCTTCTATACACTACCATCCAGTTATACCAATACCATTTGTTGAAGATACTATCTTTTTTCCATTGAATATTTTGGGCCTCTTTGTCAAAAATCAGGTGTTCCTAGGTTTTGGGGTTAATGCCTGGATCCTCAATTCTATTCCATTGGTCCGCAAATCTGTTTTTATGCCAGTACCAGGCTGTTTGTAATACTGAAGCTCTATAGTATAACTTGAACTCTGGAATGGTGATGCCTCCTGAGGTTCTTTTGTTGAGCAAAATTATTCAGGCAATCCTGACTTTCTGTTATTCCAAATGAAGTTGAGTATTGTTCTTTCAAGGTCTGTAAAATATTGTGTTGGGATTTTGATGGGCAGTGCATTGAATCTGTAGATTGCTTTTAGTAGGATTGTCATTTTCACTATATTGATCCTACCTATCAAGAAACATGGGAGATCTTTCTATTTTCTGTAATCCTCTTCAATTTCTTTCTTCAGTGATATAAAGTTTTTTTCAAATAGATCTGTTACTTCTTTCTTTATTGGTACTCCAAGGTATTTAATGCTATTTCCAGCTACTATAAAGGGTGCTGTTTCCCTTATTTCTTTTTCAGCACTTTTATCTTTAGAGTATAGTTGGTCTACTGATTTCTTTGAGTTAATCTTGTATCCTGCTACATTGCTGAAGGTATGTATCAGCTGTAGAAGTTCCCTGGTAGAATTTTGTGGGTCACTTATGTATGCAATCATATCATCTGCAAACAGAGATACTTTCACTTCTTCTTTTCTAATTTGTATCCCCTTAATCTCCTTTCATTCTCTTATTTCTTTAGCTAAAACTTCAAGAACTATATTGAATAGATAAGGGGAGAGAGGACAGCCTTGTCTAGTTCCTGATTATAGTGGGAATGTGTCGCGCACAACCTCGCCAGCAAGGAAGACGCAACACCGGATCCTTCTCTTTGCAGTTTATTCGGGCCTTTCAGATATCTTCTTGTCTTTCACTCACTCTCACTCTCACTCTCAGATGGATGAGGAATGACGAACGACCCCAGAGGGAAGTCCGCTGGTGGCTAAATACCCTCTGGGCCTCCAATCCCGGTAAGCCACGTGGACATCGCCCATAGGTCCTGAGGCGCAGAAGCAAGCCACCATCCTCGCCTATAGCCAATAAGGAGTTGTTTACTCCCGAGAACACTCACCATCAAGGAGGTGGAAGGCGGAAACCAGCGCCACCTTTAGGGCATGGTACAACGCAGCTCTCCACAGGAATGCTTTGAGTTTTTCCCAATTAAGTTTGATGTTGGCTGTTGGCTGCTTGTGAATTGCCTTTATTATATTTAGATTTTGTTCCTGTATTCCTGATCTCTCCAGGACTTTTATCATAAAGGAGTGTTGGATTTTGTCAAAGGCTTTTTCAGTGTCTAAGGATATGATCAGTTTGTTTATATGATGGATGACATTTACAGTTTTTGTATGTTGAACCATCCCTGCATTTCTGGTATGAAGCCTACTTGATCATGGTGGATGATATTTTTTATATGTTGTTGTATACGGTTTGCTAGAATTTTGATAAGAATGTTAGAATCAATATTCATGAGGGAAATTGGTCTGTAATTCTCCTTCTTTGTTGTGTCTTTGAGTGGCTTGGGTATTAGGGTAATTGTAGCCTCTTAAAAAGAGTTTGACATTATTTCTCCAGTTTCTACTGTATGAAACACTTTGAGGAGTAATAGTTCTTCTTTGAATGTCTGATAGAATTCTGCACTGTAACCCTCTCAACCTGGGCTTTTTTTACTTGGGAGGCTTTTAATGACAGCTTCAGTTTCCTTTAGAGTTATAGGACTGTTTAGGTATTTAATTTGTTCTTGATTTAATTTTGGTAAATAGTACCTGGCCGAAAAGCTGTCCATTTCTTCTAGGCTTTCCATTTTTGTGGAGTATAAATTTTCAAAGTATGACCTGATAGTTCTTTGGATTTTCTGGGGGGGGTCTGTTGTTATTTTCCCATTTTCATATCTGATTTTGTTGATTTGGGTACTGTCTCTCTCTCTCTCTCTGCTTTTTGGTTACTTTGGATAAGGGTTTATCTATCTTGATGACTTTCTCAAAGAACCAACCCTTTGATTCATTGATTCTTTTTATTGTTCTTTTTGTTTCAATTTTATTGATTTCAGCTCTAAGTTTGATTATTTCCTGTCATCTACTCCTTCTAGGTGAGTTTGCTTCTAATTGTTCTAAGGCTTTCAGCCATGCTGTTAGTTCTCTAGTGTGGGTTTTCTCTAGGTTTTTTATATAGGCATCTAGTGCTATGAATTTTCCTCTTAAGACTGTTTTCATTGTGTCCCGCAAGTTTGAGCACATTGTGGATTCATTTTTGTTAAATTCTAGAAAGACTTTGATTCTTAATTTCTTCCTTGACCTAGATGTGGTTCAGTTGAGTGATGTTTAGTTCCATGAGTTAATAGGCTTTCTGTGACTTTTGATGTTGTTGAACTCTAACTTTATGCCCTGGTTTTCTGATATGATACAAGAGATTATTTCCATTTTTTGTATCTATTGATATTTGCTTTATGACTAGTTATGTGGTCAATTTTATAGAAAGTTCCATGTGGTGCTGAGAAATATGTATATTCCTTTGCATTTGGATGGAAGTTTATATAAATATCTATTTAATCCATTTGCATCATAACCCCTGTTAGACTCCTTATTTCTCTGTAGAGTTTCTGTCTAGTCGACCTATCCAAGGGTGAAAGTGGGGTATTGATGTCTCCCACTATTAGGGTGGGGGAATTAATGTGGGATCAGCCTTAATAGTGTTTTTTTACATAGGTAGGTACCCTTATATTAGTGGCATAAATATTCAAGATTCAGATCTTATCTACATCAATCTTTCCTGAGATGAATAAGTAATGTCCATCCTGGTCTCTTTTAATTGATTTTAGATATTAGGATGGCAACCCCAGCTTGTTTCTTAGGGCCATTTAATTGGAAAATCTTTTCCCAATCCTTTTCCCTGAGCCAGTATCTGTCTTTAAGGTAGAGGTGTGTTTCTTGTATGTAGCAGAAGAATGGCTTCTGTTTTTGTATCCATCGTGTTAGTGTGTGTCTTTTTATAGGTGAATTGAGTCCATTAATATTATAGGATATTAGTGACCAGTGATTTATATTTGCTGTTATTTTTGGTGGTAGCTTGTCTGTATTTCCTCTCTCTGGGCTTTTCTTCTGTGGGATTATCCATTGTTTGTGGTTTCATGGGTGTATATAGGATCCTTAGGTTGGAGTTTTCTCTCTAATGGTTTCTGAAGGGCTGGATTTGTATAGATATTGTTTAAGTCTGACTTTGTCATGAAATATCTTGTTTACTCCATCTATGGTGATTGTTTGTTTTGCTGGGCATAGTAGTGTAGGTTGACATCCATGCTCTTTTAGTGTCTGTAACTTTTTGTTTCCATTGAATAGTCAGGTGTTATTCTGATGGGTCTGCCTTTATAGGTAGGTTGGTCCTTTTCTTTTGCAGCTCTTAAAATTTTTCTTTGTTCTGTATGCTTTGTGGCTTGATTATTATGTTGTGAGCAGACTTTTTTGGGGGGGGTCAAATCTATTTGATGTTCTTTGAGCTTCTTGTATCTTTATAGGCATTTCCTTCTTTAAGTTGGGAAAGTTTTCTTCTATGATTTTATTGAATACATTATCTTGCCTTTGATCTGGTATTCTTCTCCTTCTTCTATTCCTATTATTCTCAAGTTAGGTCTTTTCATGGTCTTCCAAGTTTCCTGAAATTTTGTGTTATGGCTTTTTTGGTTTTAGTGTTTTCTTTGACTCATTAATCTATTTCTGCTACTGAGTCTTCCACTCCAGAGTTTTTCTCTTCCATCTCTTGGATTCTGTTGGTTATGCTTGTATCTGTAGTTCTAGCTCTTTTCTTCAGATTTTCTATTTCCACCTTTGCCTCATTTTGTGCCTTTTTTGTTTCTTCTATTTCAATTTTTAGTTCCTAGAATGTTTCTATTATTTTTTGTTTTCCTTTTCTTCCCTTTCTCTCAAGGATTTTTCATCTCTTCCAATTTTTTATTTATATCTTCTATTTCTTTAAGGGATTTTTTTATATCCTCTTTGAAGGCTTCAATAATCTTTATAAAGGTGTTTTCGCTGTTGTTTCCTTCTGTTTCTTCTTCATTGCTCTGTTCAAGTCTTGTAGTAGAACCACCAGTTTCTTCTGTTGTTGGCTTGTTGTTCTTTATATTGTTACATGTATCTTTGTACTGGCATCTGCCCATGGTTTCAGTGGTTCACAATTTGTCGGCTTCTAATCATTTGTGGCTAGAGGGCTTGTGTGTCTCCTGTCTGCTCTGAGCAAGTGGTCTGCTCGATGTCTGACTCTGCTCTGGACAGGGGTCTGAGTTTCAAAGGCCCCAATCCTTCTCTGATGACACAGTTCTCCCTGGAGGCGGGGTCCAGCAGTGCTAGGTCCCTTCTTTTAAGAGTTGCTAGAGGAGCCCCCTCACAGCTAAAGCCTAGGGCCTGTCTGCTAGCAAGAGTCTGAGATCAGACCCTTTTGTGTGACCCAGATCCCAGAGAGGAATTCCTTGGACAGGCGGCCCAGGAGCTGGAATCGGCTCACCTCTGACTCTACTCTGGACAGGAGTCTGAGTTCCTGATTAACTTTTTTTAAACCACAACATAAGTTGAAATGCAAATGAGAGAGAACCAGAAACAAAGAATAGGTTATGAAAAATGGTAGTTAAAACAAAAGGATAATTGTTTTAGAACAATGCCCTCTGGAACATTCTTTTCTAGGACTTGTATCAGGCACATTGACCTTATTGTAAGGGGGCCCATAAGCAGGGTAGGTACAAACTGAAGTAACACAGTTTATGGTTGTCTGACCAAGAGAACTCCACCCAGCTGAGCTCATTGATCAGTCTTTCTTAGTTTGCTTGATCAGAAGGCCTATTTATATTACTTTCAACCTTAAAAGTGAACTTGGAAAGAATGGATCTAACAAATTGCCCAAGAAACAGAACCACCCAAGGAAACAAAACAATTCTGTCACTCCGCTCCTCACACTTCCTACCCACCATGGTACCTTCTATTTTCACCACTTAAAAACAGCTTTGCAAAACCGCACAAGAGCAGTAAAGGGCTGGACAACAATATTTTGTTGTAAACAGGGTGCAGAGGTTAAAATGTGTTAACTTCATTTGTAAGCAATGAACAAAAATCAAGAACAGCCATCAGCAATGGCCCCTTCATTTGTAGGGCAAAGACAAGAAAGGAAGAGAGAATGGATGTTTCTCAACATGTGTTTGTGCCCTTTGATCACAATCGTCATTTCTCATATTGCCTGTTTGTGAATAACAGTGATCTTTGTTTCCTTACAGATGAGATGAACAGAAAGATACATCTTGAAATGATCACTTCTTCTGCAGAACGGGAACATGATAGAAACTTAAAATCCTGCTCAGCTGCCTTTATTCCAACCTCCTTTTGTATGTATAGTATTTGCCAAAACACATTTAATCCCATAAAGCCACAAGATGTACGGTTTTTGGCTCGTGTAGAGACAATCTTGCCTCTATTGAAAAAAGATGTTGCATATCTCCCATTCCTAAAGGAATCTTCTCAGGATAGCCTGACTGGTAGGGGTCAGATGAAACCCACAGAGCAGGGTCAAGGAAATTGTATCCAATACATGTCCATTGACATAGGTCATGGGCAGAAAGAGTGCTAAGGAAGCTGCAAGAGATCTTGGATCATGCTAGTGTGATGTAGGTTATGTTAGCCTGACAGACACCAGTCCCACCCAAGAAGACAAATGCCCTAACAGGACCATACAGCCTAAGAGGAATCTGAGTCCTAAAGATGAAGACCTCATAGGTGCCAGAATAGCCTTGGCATGTGACACAATGTAGACTCTGACCTTCCCCCACTCCCTGCTGACTTTGTCCTCTAGGTTTCTTTTCCTCTCTTGGTCCTCAGCTTTCTCTTCATCTGTAAAATGATGAAATGATGCTCCCTGCACCACAAAATTGTATGGGATCCAGTCTATATTTTTGGTTGTGAGCCTAGCCTTTAACGGCTGGGCCATCTCTCCAGCCCAAAAGCAGTCAGTGCTCCTAACCACTGAGCCATCTCTCCAGTCTAAACAAATTCATGCCTCTAATATTCTTGGGGGGGAGACATTTACTTTTATTTTCTTTTTTATTTATTCTTTTTCACATAGCTGTTTTTTCCTGTTCCTACCCCACATCCCTTCTCCCCCAGATCCACTGCTCCTCTATTTCCCTTCAGAAAAGATTAGGCTTCCCAGGAATATCCACCCAACAAGGCATAACAAGATGCAATAAGACTAGGCACAATTCCTCATATTAAAGCTAGATGAGGTAACCCGGTAGGCAGAAAAGAGTCCCAAGAACAGATGAAAGCGTCAGAGCCACCAGACTCCAAGTGATAGGAGTCCCACAAAAAAAAAATACTAAACAATCATAGCATTATGCAGAGGACCTAGTCAGACACACATAGGCTCCATGCTTGCTGCTTCAGTCTCTGTGAGCCCCTCTGAGCCCTGGTTAGTTGCTTCTATGGGCCTTGTTCTCTGGTGTCCTCAACCCCTCTGCCTCCCACAATTCCCCATTGATGGGGTTCCCCAAGCTCCATGTAATGTTTGACTGTGGGTCTCTGTATCTGTTCCCATCTGATGACAAATGTGCTAGACACCAATCTACAAGTATAGAAGAACATCATTAGGAATCATTTCATTTGTTGACTTTTCTTTTTGTTGTTATTGGTTGTGTTTGGTTCTATACTAGGTGTCTCAACCACCCAGCTTCTGCTTAATATTCTTAATACTACAATCACTCCAGAGGGTGATACATAAAAAACAAGCAGTTATTGCCAGTTTTGTTATTTCCCTCTGATGGTCCCCAAGCTTCCTGGGGTCATGGATTGAACTTTGTTCTCTCTCCCTTCACGTGATCTTTTGGACTCAAAATCAGCAAAAGTTCATATCTTTCTAGAACTAATATAAAAGGGGGAAATGTGACAGGGGTGGGAGAATGGGAAGAGCAGACATAAAATCAGCTTATATGTGCAGCTAACATAGCAGGAAGCAGAACAGACACATCTAGATCCTTAGGAAAGCACAGTCAACAGAAGAAGGAAGATGATGCTATAAATGCCATGGAACATGTGAGTGTAGCAGAGGTGGAGATGCTTCACTAAGCTCAGCCACTAAGCTCAGCTGTGCCTCAACATCCCCATCTCATAGTAAGAGAAGCAGAACATCATGTCTAAATCTTTCCCATATCTGTGAAATACGTATACTGTGATGTCAGTTGAGACTTCAGGAGATGGGCCAGGGGAGTCACAGAAGACAAATGGAGAGAAAACACTCAGCGTGATTGCTTGTGAAGATAAGTAGATGGGGAAAGGAAAATGTTCACGAGGAAAAGCAGGAGACTATGAGACAGCAGGTAAAACACCAGATACCAATGCAGAGTCAACCCAAAGAGGATTAAAGCCAACCAGCAGAATTGAGCAATGACCACCCTCCAAACATAGAGCAAGATGCTCTCATGTGTATTCTTTCAAACACTGGGATGAAAATAAGACCCTCCAAGAAAAGGGAGGAAAGCAAGGGGAGCAGAACTTTGTCAGCATTTGCATAGCTGTAACTCAAATGGGAAATAAACAGAACATTGGAAAGATGAATTCACACAGCATTGCTGCCTTGGAGATGTGAGCAAGAAAGAAGGAGCTGCCACATATAAAACCATCCTGGAACCATATGACACCATGAAGGGCTGCTGGTGGAGCCCCACTGAGCTGAACTCCACAACCAGAACACTGAGTACAACAGCTATTGATAAGCTTTATTGAATACAGTCAAGCACTTAAGAGATTGATTACTGAAGTTTTTTACTTCTAAGAAGTCATATAATTCAATTCAAGCTTTCATGATGGCTGTGAACACCTCCCTGCCTTCTACAATCCCATCTGGGACCAAAATACCCTCTAAAATACGTACATACCCACTCCCTCTGGCTACTAGTATTCAGCCAGTCTTCATGTACCATCCTTCACCTTAGAAGGATGCTCTTGTCTATTGTCTGTATTTCTCAATTTCTTCCCTGGCCCTGCAAAGTGACTTGAATGGTCTGCCACACCAGAAAGCTTTCCCCATGCCCAGAGATCTTGGGAACTTCATCACTGGCTCAGTCCCCTATCAAACAGAAGACTGCTCCACAAATTCTCCTCCCCACAGATACTACCGTCTAGTCAAGGGATAAGCAAGAACTGAGTAAACAAGCAGGGTCAGCAAATATCCATCTGGATTACCAGGATCCTCAACAAGTACCCAACATCAAAAGCAAGCTGAAGAATTTCCAGTGATTCCTCTAAAAGGTAACTCATCCTGGGAGAGGGTAAACATAACTTGAGCCCAAGGGTCTGTTTTCTGAGTATTACATGAAACCTTAGAACTCCCCTGTTTCTGGAATATTCTAGTTGCCCATCTTCATGTAGCTTGTGCCTCATTTATCCACTCAAATCAAGTCAAAGCATCTCCCTGAAGCATCCTCCATGACCATAAAGTCTGAGGGAGCTTTCCTGAGCCTATTATTTTGCTTCATGGAGCTCTTGTCAGTTTACAAAGCTTAGTTCATCCATGGAATTATTTGCCATCTACCTTGGTGCCAATAAACTGTAAGATCCATAATGACAAATAACTTTTCTTGCTCAACAGAAAATTACCTTGAAGAACTAGAAATTTACTGTGACCTTGGGTGAAGCAGCCTAAGATTATGGAAGCCTCCCTCAGGACACCTTCTCAAAGAATGACCCAGAAATTTGAAGAAAGGTTAAAAAATGCTTCTAGTAACACTAGAAGAGATGGTAAAGACTGTTCCTTTACAAAAAAAAAAAAAAAAGTCAAAGCCGGTGAACTGGAAAAGTTACACTGGTGTCATTGACTCTTTATCCACTGAGGTGGAAATGAAATTTCATTCATCCCAGGATAATGTGCATCTTGGGTTCAAAAATTACATTCCATCTTTCAACCATGAAAGAAGTAAAATATTCCAACGATGTTGGTTTAACTTTGTAAATAGTTATAAAGGCTATTTTGAATAACCCAAGACTCATAATGGTATTTCAGATAGGAGATAGCTACCTAATTTATTTACCTTTTAGCCTTTACTAATTTGAGGCTAAAAAAGGATTAGTTGATTGTATTTAGCTAGTATCTTATCCTTTAGCTGTGTGACATTTGCTAGCTTTAAGCCCTGAAGGAAATAGAAATTAGCAGTCCAAGCCCCCTCAGCCAGGGATGAAGTTTCTAAGATCTCTGGGCACGGGGAAAGCTTTTGGTGTGGTGCTTTCAGGCCCCTGCTGGGTGGCTTAACAAAGAAGTGGCAAGCATCTTGAGGATTTGCTGAAATGTCAGCACTTGAAAATTTTAGGCTATCCCAGTCAGCTCTCTTTCTCAATCCCTAACACCTTACCTAGCCTAACACTTGCACAGTGCCAGATTCATGAGCTCAACACATATATGTTGGATTAATAAATTAATGAATGACTCAGAAAGACAAATTAAGAAGATATATCTATCAATTAATATAGTAAAAGCAAAAACAATAGACAGATTCAATGCAATCCCCATCAAAATTCAAATACAATTCTTCACAGATCTTAAAAGGACATTTTCAGCTTCATATAGACACACACACACACACACACACACACACACACACACATACACACACACACACAAAGATAGCTAAAACAATCCTGAAAAATAAAAGAATTTCTTGAGGTATTATCAAAAACAACATGATATTGGAATAAAAACAGACACTTTGATCAGTGGAATTAAACTAAAGATCCAGATATAAAGTCACAAGCCTATGAACATCTGGTTTTTGATAAAGAATCCAAAAATGTGGAAGGACAGAGAACAGCATCTTCAACAAAATGGTACTGGTCAAACTGGATAGCTACATGTTGGAATAACTGACTCAACTCCAAATGGACCAAAGACCTCAAAAAAAAAGAAAAAAAGAAAAACCAGATAGCCTGTATCTGAAAGAAGAAAAAGTAAAATAGTCTTGAACTCATTGGCACAAAGAAAGAAAGAAAAAAGAAAAGAAATGACTTTCTAAACAGAACACAAAAGTCAAGCACTAAGATCAATAATAAATGGGACCTCATGGACCTGAAAAGCTTTTGTATGTGAAAGAAAGAACACCATCATTAAGATAAAGCAACAGTCTACAGAATGGAGAGAGAGTCTTGCCAACCATACATCTGATAGAGAGCTAATATACAAAACAAATAAAGAAGACCTGGAATGAATAGGAAGGGAGGTGGGAGGAACTGGGAAGAGTAGAGGGGAAAAAAACTATAATTGGAGAAAAATCTATTTTTTGTCTGACAAAAACATATTTTCAATAAAAGAGGAAAAAAGATACCTGTTGCAACTGGCCTAGGAAGCCTCACATAGAACCAGGGACCACTCTCCAGACCCTCACCATTTCCTCAAATTCAAAGGTACATGCTAATACATTTTTAACTTAACAACTACTCCACAAAACAAAGTATACTTTAATGAAATGAATTTTAAAATGCTATCAAGCAAGTTCTGTTGGTCATATGGCATAATATACCTACAAAGCCTGGGAGAATCACATTAACAAAGATCACTGATGTGGACAGATGGACTCCAGTAATACTAACACTGCTTCTTCTAATCTTACACATTCACCAAAGGGAAAAAGAGGCCTGTAACACAAAGATGTTTTCAAAAATGTTTCCATAGCAGTAGTAAGAGTAATATATTAAAAAAAAAAACACTTGGTTCTCAAGACTCTCTGAATATTAGCTAGATCATATGATAGCTTGACAAAATAGAAAACCAAAGCCAGCTAAAGCTTGTCATTAATGAATAAAAATATTATAAATTGCAAGACAATTATACATAGGAATAATCTAGAATAAAAGATTGTTCTGTAATAGTATTACAATATCTATTTAATATTACTACCATTTAGTAATACTATTAAGGCACTGCAGTCTACAGAGAGGCCTAGTGGACTAGGCCCTAAAAGTTCTTGTTAAAATGCTCTTTACCTGGGCACTGGTGGTGTACCCTTTAATCTCAGCACATAGGAGGCACAGGCAGGCAGATCTCTGCGAGTTCAAGGCCAGCCTGGTCTACAGAGTAAGTTCTAGGACAGCCAGGACTGTTCCACAGAGAAATTCTGTCTTAAAAAAAAAAAAAAAAAAAAAAAAAGAATTCTCTTTGTAAGATTTAACACTAGGAATAAACATAGTACCTCACAGGAAACCCAACACTTGTAACTTAAAAACAAATTAATAAAATTAAAATTTTATTGTTCTGGCACAGAAGACCAAGTTTGCCTTTAGAGGCAAGTGGTCTACAAATTTGAATGCTAAGAATCCTATCCAGTGTGACAAAGTAGGAGAGCAATGTGCCGCCCAAATCACCATTGTTATTCCGGCTAGAAGATATTCATTGGTAGGATAAAGAGTAAAATGAATTGTCTGTTTGATGTCATGTTGTTCAATTGCCCCTGCCCTCATACATACATCAAGGATATCAAGGATCTGTACTTCACATAAATTATCTGTTCTCATAATGTGTGACTCTGAGTCGACATATTTCTTCCTCTTTTTTCCAGTTCTACACCAATTCAAAAGAAATTATCTCAAAACTCAGTGCATAAAACTTCTTATAGAACACACTTGATAACACTATTTTGAGTCTCCATTCCAGGTAAAACCTGGTCGTGATGGTCTATGTCTCCAATCCCAGGGTTCCTGGGACAGAGGAAAAAGCTTGTAGGCAAGCAAGCCTGGAGTATACAAGGCAGAAACAAAAACAAGAGATGCCCTGCCAGATTGAAGGTAAAGATTGTCCCAAGGTCATCTTTTGGTCTCTATATGCATACTGCAATATGTCCATGCCTCTGGTTAAGCATATGAGCACACACATAAAAAAAATAAAATTTGAAAAATAATAATCAAAACCTCAGAAGCATGGCGTGTGGCTTAATTAGCATAGTGCTTGCCTAGCATACACAGAGTCATGGATTTGATCCCCAGCACTTCATAAAGACTCTGTATACTGTAACCTCAGAACTCTGGTACTTGAAGCAGGAAGATCAGAAATTCAAGTTCAACTCAAATCCATCAGCCTTTCCATATGGACTCTAGACCAGCAGATCGACAGGAAATCTCCAGCCCTTCAGCACCAGCCTGGGACTGCTCAGGCCTCCAGCCTCACAGGCCAAACATATGCCAGGTTCTCAGTCATCCCGATATAAAGCCAGTCATAACTGAACTAACCAGGCTGTACCATGTAAGCCCATTCACTAAAGCCCTTTCTAATATACATTCATTCTCTCAAATCTCATTCCTCTGAAGAATTCTCACTGAAATATTATAGAATTTTCAAATGAAGGAACTCCAGCCCTGAGAGGAGACATAACTTTCTCAAAGCCCTACAGTGGCCACAGGTTGCTTACTTCCAACCTTTGTGCAAAATTGCCTCTGAGGACCCGAAAATGGAGAACAATTTGCCTGAGCCACCCACCAGCTATTTGTGCTGCAATCTTAAATAAAGAACATTGTCACCTCTGGCTCCTTGCCATATGGTTTCTTTTGATCCTCTCTCATGGAGCCCCCTGCCTTGTAAACACCATATCTAGTGAATGGCTTGACCCCCAACACTCGAATGTTTTTTGACTCAGCAAAGCAGACAACACATGTTGCAAGTTAAAACACGTGTCATCTGTGCTGTACATTAAGAACTGAAGGGGGGGCTTCTTCTTACCCCCAGCTGTGTGGAAACAACCCAGAAGGGATCTCCTTGGCAGGCTCAGAATGTACTCTGCACACACAGGAAAGAAGGGACGGGGAATGTGGACTTTGCCAAGCTCTGATCCACGAAGGACTTTGCTTTTACTGGAATTCTTCTTAAGAGCCACAACACTGGCTCAGGACCATGAATGTGCAACCTTAATAGAATTCTGAGCAGCAGGGAACTGGTGCTTATCAGGACCAGGCTGGGCCCTGAAGAGACCATCTGCAAAGGAACCCAGTAGGGCAGAAGAGTGATAGGCAGCTGTAGATCACTCATACCAAGGACAGAAAAGATCCGGCATTTTCAAAGGCAGTGTCTAAGAATTCAGTCTGATTTTCTGGGAATTTTTCTCTAGTCACATAGACAATGTTGAAAGGAAAGTGAATGGCCATTTGTAAATGTCAGAGCTTGTATTAACATACACCAGACTCTAAAATCCACTCCATCACCATCACCAGGTTCTCTGGGATCAAATGAGCATCCACAATATATGACAGATTAGCCAGTATTCAGATAGGACTGTGTCTTGGAAAATGTTATGAGCCATTGGTCTAGCAAAGTGTCTAGGCTGGAGAAAATTCCCACTAAATTTGCCAGGACTCTGCAGGAAGAGCAAGAAATACATGCAAAAGAACATATTTATTTGGAACCGTCATTGGAGTGGTTTGTACAAAAAGCCATATGAGTCCCTGGGTCTTATTATTTAAACTATAGATGACCCCAATGTTCCCATGGTAAAGGCTTGATCACTCACCAATGAGGCTGTTTAGAGGAAGTGGACCTTTAAGAGTGGGATCTAGAAGAAAGTGAGGTCACTGGAGGAGAATCTTTATAGGAGATACTAGGGCCTGGATTCTTCCTGTCCCTCTGTTTCATTGCTGATGTGAAATGTACAAGTTCCCTCCAATCGCAAGTTTCTACCATGATGTGCAAAATATTGATCAGGCATCCAGAAAGAACCTCTTAAACCAGAAGGCACAATCTTTCCTTTTTATAAGCTGACGATCTCTGCCTTTTTGTCATAGTAGTAGACAGTTGACACACCTGAGGTGTGATACTGTGGAACTCTCATAGAGATGTTGAGTCTGAAAAAAGATATAAGAATTTCCATGGCTGTGAAGAGAGGAGATCCTTGTGGATAGACAAAGACCCAGATCCAGGAGTGGTCACAGCATAATCTAAGACAGAGAATGTCCTCATTAGGCAAGAGCTGTAATCATATAAGAGAGAAACAGAGAGAGGGCCAGTTACAGCCATGCTTATTAAGTGTCAGAGACTTTGAAGTAACAGTGAAATGCTGCCAATTAAATCCAATCTGTCCCTCTTGGAAGCATTTTATCGCAACTATTACAAAATTTCTCAAACTGAACACCATCAAGAATGGGTCATTCACTGTAGCTAGTTCAAAGCCTTGGGAGATATTTGGAAGCACCTCTGTTGACAGGTTTTACCACTACCTGCCAATAGAACCTCCTGCCAGTTCTGACAGCCAAAATGTCCTGACATTGCTAAATAGTCTCTCCAAAGTAAAACTGGCCCTATTTGAGAGTTATATGTTAAGTTATTCAAGTTTCCTGGTGTTAGTGAAGTTCCCAGGAAGCCACAAGGATGGCCCCAGCTTAGACCTCTAGCATTATAGAATACAGTACCTGAGTTGGCCTATCCCAGTAATCAGATTAGTGAATAGCCTGTCATCATAAGCCTTTATCCAGTAACTGATAGAAGCAGATGCAGAGATCCACAGCCAGAACGAGCACCAGATCAAGCTCTGAGAGTCCAGTCAAAGAGAGGGAAGAGGAATTATATGAGCATGAGGGTCAAGATCATGATGGGGACTGATGTGGGAATGTCATTCTGTATGCTGTGAAATAAAGGGACTGTTTTGGCCTATGGAAGGCATCTTAGAAGTTGACAGGGAAATTGAAACATAGATAGGGGATGGAGGGCAGAGTCAGACAGAGACCTGATCCAACCACCCAATAATCAACATGTAAGGTAACACAGGTGAGCCATGGGCCATGTGGCAAGACAGATTAATGGAAATGGGTTGAATTAAGATGAAAGAGCTAGATAGCAATATGCCTGAGACATACACCAATCAGCATGAAATTAATATAAGCACCTGTGTGTTTCTTTGGGATTTGGGGATTACTAGTCCAGATAAGCAGCGGCAGGCAGGTCCAAACTGTGGAGCTAGTCCAAACCAGAAACCTACTACTATAGGGGACATCTACAGAGATAACTGAACCAAGCTAGTGGGAACTCACAAAGTTTAGGCTCTATGGAGCCTGCATGGGACTGGACTAGGCCCTCTGCATATGGAAGACAGTTGTGTAGCTTGGTCTGTTTAAGGGGCCACTGGCAGTGCAACCAGAATCTATCCCTGGTGTATGATCTAGTCTTTTGGAGCCCATTACCTGTGGTGGGACACCTTGTTCAGCCTTGATGCAAGAGAGAGGGGTTTGGTCTTGCCTCAACTAGCTGTAACTGACTTTGCTGATTCCCCATGGAAGACCTTACCCTTTGGGAGGATGGGATCAGGGTGGGTTGGGGGGAGTCTGTGGGGGAACAAGAGGAGAGATGAGAAGGAGAATCTGTGGTTGGTAAGTGAAATGAGTTTAAAATTTTATTAAATTAATAAAATTTTTAAATGCAAAAAAAAGAGCCCCAATGTTATAGTGAGCTATGGTGTCCATTTTTCCTCCATAGAAGTTGTATTTGCAAATCTGAAGAAGAGAACATCCCGATTAGAGAAAAGCATTTAGGGATTAATAGACTATGGGTAGATAATGTCATATTAACTGTGACAAGATTCATATGCTTTAGCTAAATTCATATTCAGTTTAGCTTGCCAATATTCAAGCTGTAGGTTAACACAAGATTGTGGATACTAGAGGCTCAGACCTCCATTCAGACTCACAAAGAATAAAGGCCATTTGCTTTTGTAATGAGAAACAGATTATTGAGGCTCCTGAATATGGTCACCTTTGGGTTTTGTGTTTGTTTTGCTCATTTGTTTAGAAGCTTTTACTTTAGGGGAAAAATACCTAGAAAAATAGAAATGTTCAGCTGAGATTCTGTGTTGTGCTCATAAAGCAGTGATTTTTTTAAATATAGTTTAATAAATATATCTATGTGTCAAAAAGTTATTCAAGTTTCACATTATGAGGTGGTTGCTATGGTTAGCTCTGCTTACAAAGGAAGAAACTGAGGCATGGAAAAGAAACTCACTGAGCCCAGGTTCACTAGGTTTATAAGATGAACCACCAAGAAACTTCAGCTGATCTGGGTGTGGTGGTACAGGCCTGTAAGCCTGTAACTCAGGATGCTGAGGCAGGACAATCTCAAATTCAAGGCTGGGGAGTGGCTGATAGATAACAGAACTGCCATGCAAGAATGAGGCCCAGAGTTCAGATCCCCAGACCCCACATAAAAGCAGAGAAGACAGGACAGCCACCTATAAACCCAGGATTTGGGAAGTAGAAGTAGAAACCTAGGATTATCTGGCTAGCTAGTCTATCCAGAATCATCAAGCTCCAGGTTCAATAGAGATTCTGCCTCAATAAATAAGTGGAAAGTTATGGAGAAAGAAAGATCTTTGCCTCTCATCCTCACAGTTGGTCTATGGTTATCTCAGCATCATGGATCATTGTGTCTCAGTCCCATCCTATATCAAATTGGAACAACCTCAGTAGCTACCCCACAGATCTCTATGACCATGATCTTCATGGAGACTTAAACACACAGTAGCTTTAACATCATCAAGCACATAAAATTCTGCCATGTAAGACAAGCAATATTATCATTTCCAGTTTTCAGATCAGGAAACCAAACCAATTAATATCTAAATCTCTGTCTTTGCTATTCTTCCCTCAGGCTCGGGGATTAACCTTCACTGTCAATATAGAGGATTTCTTTAAGCATGTTTCCAGAAAAATTTAATGGACTTCCAAGGACCCATTCTGAGTGTGGGTGGCATTATATCATGGGCTAAGGTCCCAAATCAAATGAAAATGAGAAAGAGAAAAGACCAGCTCACCCACTTCTCTACTTTATCTCCAGATGCAATGTCACTGGCTCCCCCCGCTGCCATGCCTTGTCCACTGAAGTGGACTCTGGCCTCAACCTGTGACCAAAATCAACTATTCCTTAGGGGTCTTCTATAAGGTAGTTTGTCACAGGGAGTGGTGGTACATGCCTCTAATCCCAGCACTCAGAAGGCAGAGGCAGGCAGATCTCTAGGAGGTCAAGGCCAGCCTGGTCTACAGAGTAAGTTCCAGGACAGCCAAGGCTACACAGAGAAACCCTGTCTCCAAACACCGAA
>PVIH01024596.1:0-22426 GCA_004025045.1 Sigmodon hispidus | reverse complement strand
TTTAATACTATTTGCAGCTAATATGAAGGGTAATGTTTCCCTTATTTCTTTTTCAGCTCTTCTATCTTTAGTGTATAGAAGGGCTACTGATTTCTTTGAGTTAATCTTGTATCCTGCTACATTGCTGAAGGTGTTTATCAGCTGTAGCAGTTCCTTGGAAGAATTTTGTGGGTCACTTATGTATACAATCATATCATCTACAAATAGAGATAGCTTCACTTCTTCTTTTGCAATTTGTATCCCCTTAATCTCTTTTCGTTCCCTTATTGCTTTAGCTAAAACTTCGAGAACTATATTGAATAGATAAGGGGAGAGAGGACATCCTAGTCTAGTTCCTGATTTTAGTGGGATTGCTTTGAGTTTTTTTCCATTATGTTTGATACTGGCTGTCGGCTTCTTGTAAATCGCCTTTGTGATATTTAGGTATTCTCCCTGTATTCCTGATCTCTCCAGGGCTTTAATCATAAAGAAATGTTGGATTTTGTCAAAGGCTTTTTCTGCATCTAAGGATATGATCATGTGTTTTTCTTCCTTTAGTTTGTTTATATGATGGATAACATTTACGGTTTTTTTATATGTTAAACCAGCCCTGCATTCCTGGGATGAAGCCTACTTGATCATGATGTATATTATTTTTTTATAGAATTTCTTTTAAAAAGTTAAAAAGATAATGTACAATGATGTCTTCCTATCTTGAAAATATAATAAACAACACACATTTTATATTGTGTCAGATTACCAATTTTACTACTATGGAAATAGAGTATGGCACTTTTAATTCAAATATTGATTTTATTTATTGTAAAGTCAATGTTCAACATGGAATCCTGCAATCATGTTGCTAGTTACCTTTGCACATTATCTTGCTTATTTAATTTCAACTACCATTGAAAATAATTAAGATATCTTATGTGTATAGTACATTGTGCTGTGTTGTAGATGTGAAGATACAGGTGAAAGTATGACACCCTCCCCCATGTATGGAGAATGATAGCATGAGATATTGTTTATGGCAAGTCCTTGTCCCTAGAAAGGCATGAGAACATGTGAGGGCAGACAATCCTTAACTTAAATGGTTTGACTTAAGATTCTCCAACTTTACAATGTTCCTAAAGTAACATGTATTTTACTGTCACTGTGATATTGAATTTTATCTTCACCCAGACTAGCATAAGCCATGTTATGATTTTTTACAATGCTGGACAACAAAAGAAAGCTACAACTTCCAAGAGACATGCAATATACACAGTGAAAAATGGATGCTCTATGAGTACTGTGTTGCCAACATTTCAGGAACATTGAGTTTTATGGCATTGCCTTCCATGAAATAACCTTATAAGTTTATGTGACTGTCATGTCTTACTCTTTATCATAGAAATATCCTAAAATTTATAGGCAAATGGATGGATTTTGAGAATATCCTCCTGAGAGAGGTATCTCAAACCCAGAAAGATAAGCAGGGGATGTACTCACTCATCAGTGGACTCTAAACAAAAAAGCAAAAAGGCAAAGCATGTCCAAGCTGCAAACCACAACCACTGAACTGTTTGGAATCTGAAATACCTTGGACTGACACCTTGGATCCCACTCCCCCTAGAGGAACAACTGACTCAGTCTTGATGTTGTGGGGAGGAAATTGGATCTGCCAGGAGTGGAGGCTGAACTGAGCAATATTGGACTTGAGACCACCTGCCCATGCTGGGGAGGAGATGGGGAGAAGAGATAGTGACTGGAGGGGGTAGGAAGGGGAAGGGACCTTGAATAAGGATATACATGGATAGATAATGTGACTTTATTCATAATAGAAAATTTAAAAAATTTTAAAAACAAAAACAAAAAAAGAAAGTTAAAAAAAATAAGCTTTTAAGTATCATTGACAATATCCAGGTATAAAAGTCTTTGTAAAGGAAGGCAACTTAAGCTGCTCTTAGTAGCTTACATGAATTAAGTATCTTTTCAATTTACAATTAGCTTGACAGACATATAACCTTACAGTAAATGAAAAAGTAGTATCTACTTCATGAAAAATGAAAGTTATGAATTTCAGCAAAAGTAAAAGCCAAACATTGCTGTGACTTTTGTGCCTGTTCTTAAGTGAAATGCTTAAATAATTGTCTTCTTTTACCACATGACTTTAGTAAATTGCAAACACATAACCCGCATTACAAGAAAATAGGCACTATTCCTAATTTTTAAGGCTTTCTGACTATCACAGAGCAGATTTCAAGTGTGATCATTATAGACCATGAGCATATACAGATAATAAAGCAACTAACTGTGTTTTGAGTGTCAGGTTGGTGAGTGGTAAAGGCAGATCTTTTGTTCATTATCTACAATGATAAGACAGGGCACAGACTGAGTTGTAGATGACCAAGTTTTTCTTTGTGGACTTGGATTATGGTAATCACTGGTCAATAAGTATGTTGAGAGAAATATAAGAAATGCATAGGATTTATGGCTCACCTAGAGAATGCTTAGACTATAGACTTTGAAATAATTAATATTTATATCATGACCTTGATTTTCATGACCTTAATAAAAGCAAGGTTAATGAGTCAAAATCTGAGATACTTTGAATTCTTCAGGATGTTAGGAAATAAAAATATGCCATTGTTTTGAATATTGACATACTTTTTTTTGTTGGATATAGCATTATAGTGGCTGACTGGAAAAAAAAATCTTGGTTTGTCCCTCAAGCAGACATAAATTCTCTTCAGTATATTTCTCCTTAAAGTCAGAGTCTTGAGCCTTCTATGTATTTATGTGATCATTTCTGTGAGAAAGTGGAAAAGGCTAAATTTGGTTCTTGTCATAAACTAGAGTCTTTACATTCACATGTGGGAAGGAAATACTTCCCTAAAATATGCCCAGTAAAATCTGTACTGAAGGGTAGAATTTGAAAGGGAATAGGTAGATACGATTGAATTTTATAGGATATATGTGTGAAATCCTTAGTAATATGTTTTTAAAGTAAAAACATGCACTGCAAAACTTTGGAGCATGAAAATCCCCTCCTGTTCTTGCCTGCCTATCCCTGGTACTATGATGATTACACATTTCTGACCCTCTTTTCTCTATTACCTCACATAGATTTTTCATCCTATTTTGTCCTTAAAATTATATTATTTCCTCCAAAATAGAGAACTTTAAGCGCCTTGGTCTTTAGTATCTAGAAAATTAAACCTTTCAATGTGTGAAAATAATGTCTTCTTACTACCTCACCTCAAAGAGGATTGGCAACAACTTCCTCTTAAATTTTTCAGCATTGAATATGAGACCATAACAAGCTACAAATAGTAAATTCCTTTGGTGTATAAATGTTAATAATTCATATAATTCACTCACTAGGATTGAGGTGATTTTTTATGACAGGCTCTGGTCTAATCATAGGTTACATCATGCTGAGCAAAACACGATCATGTTTTCATG
Source organism: Sigmodon hispidus (assembly GCA_004025045.1). Taxonomy (NCBI): domain Eukaryota; kingdom Metazoa; phylum Chordata; class Mammalia; order Rodentia; family Cricetidae; genus Sigmodon; species Sigmodon hispidus. The sequence goes on along the minus strand of PVIH01024596.1, from coordinate 18,997 downwards.
CATGGAGAGTGGAGACACAACCAAGCAAATCCACCTGTAAGTGATCTGCTAAAGCTAAAGCTCATTGTGGAAAAAATATATAAAGTCCTTTGTGATGAGATAATAAGCAAGTAAAATGGGAAGCCTTTCTTTCACATTTGTTTCTTGCTTAAAAAGCAAGCCATGCTGATACTGTAGGGAACAGAATTCATGATGAGGGAGCAGTAATTAAACAGCTGCCAGATCTGAGTGGACTTTTACATTGTCAGCCCCTAGTACCAGAGATTAAATGGAGGCTAATCTTATAGAAATAGTAACCATTTTGCTTGTTATTGGATAAAAGGAGGACCCATTACAGTGTCCAGGATAGAGAATTGATATACCATAACTTATATAGGGAAAGTATTACAAATAAATTTATTCAAAATTTCAGACTTGCACTTTAAAAGAACCCCATGTGTTTAATCTTACTTCCTCCTTTATAAATATGAGTAATACTAGTTATCCTGCCATATTGGAAAAATGAGATGAAGGTTTACAGACATATCAACATGGGTAAAGCTTAATAACAGACACTAGATGTCACCTTATTAATTTCTCAGAGATTTCAGCTTTGTCTTCCTCTGCTGTGGTTTTTCTGGGGATCACAACCAAAGAACTAAGGAGAGAGACAGATTCCAAAGATGTCTATCTCATTAAGATTCCTATATGCTTTCTTAAATCAACCGAAGCAGAATGCAAAGAGAATAAATGTAGTTAGCACACATTGTAAAAACAGAAATTTAAGTATAATCACCATTTTCTCTTCTTGTTAGGGACTTGGTCTCTTTCTACATCCATAGGAAGCATCATTCACCGTCACATCAAGTATTTTTTTCTCATTGTAAAGAGACACTCACACACTTTTGAAAGGTCTTAAGGGAAGCAGATGCACAGAACTTTTGACTCTCTTTCTGATAAATTGTTAGTCTTTTCATAGGGACATTCCTTCAAGCCATCTTTAAGAGTATCATGGATGAATTTCAGGGCTAAAGTAATAGCCCAGTTGGTAAAGCAGTTCTTACACAGGAGACCAGAATTGAGATCAGCAGCACCCATATAAAAATCTAGAAGCAATGGTGCCCATGGATAATCCTGGCATTAGGAAAGAAGACAAAGTTTGATGTCTGTGCCTTCAAGCCAGCCAAATTGTTTAATGTCAAATTTGGTGAGAAACTCTATCTCTAAAATAAATAATAATTAGATTGCAAGTACAAAGATGGATATCCAATGCTGATGTCTGGTCTTCACATGTACACATGTGAGGCTGACTTACATACATGCAGTATATATGTATATGCATCAAATACATATGCATATTAATAAATATTTTTAAACAAGAAATTCAGTCCTGACTGGAAGGGGCAGGAGGGGCAAGGGAGTTTGAACAAGGGTATACATGAATAAAAAATATGATTTTATTCATAATAAAAAAATTAATAAAAAATAAAAAAGATAAAGAATGTTGTTTTTCATAAAATCTACTTACTACATTCATTTTTAACTGACAGTCAAGTATAAGATGTTACTTGAGTCAGAAGAACACATTTTTATAACAGCAATCTCTTTCATATTTTTTAAAAATCACTACAGAGTGTCAGCCTAATCCCAAACTGAAGCATCACACAGTCAGTCCAGACTCTGAGATAAAGAAGTATGACAACTAAAGGACAGAAAGCCTGCTTCTCACTTCTCTGGGCTGTGTGCACCAGGGTAAGAAGTGTGAAGGGCAAAGCCAGTCCTTTCAAGGCTACAGTGTGCGCATGAGCCTTATGAAAGATGAGGTGTCATCCATTGTTTTTGTCATTCTCATACTTCACAATCTCATATCTGTAATACAGTGTGAATGAAGATAAAATAATTGCCCCAGTGTTTGCTATTGTATGAATGTCTTTATTGAGCTTGCTTGGGAAGCCTTCACTGTTAGCAAGTTAAAAGTGACTTTGCTTGACAGTCTCCCTGTGGTTTATAGAAATCACAGAAACAGTTCAGTTAACGGTATCATCCACCTGCATGAAATCCTCATATGTAAATGTCTCACTATATTTTTCATACTTATTTTGAAGGTATAAAAAGAACCAACAGAACTACCTTTCCCAGATAATTGTTTGGACTTGCTGGTAAAGTAGTGCCTTATCAGATGGCCAGTCCCTAATCGTATTGATAAATAGTGCTCCTTCTGCCTTCCTGCATTTCTCTCAGGTCCCTTTCTGTCCATCACAGCTCCCCCAGAATGAAAGAAGCACCCTGCTTCCTGATGCAGCACCACTACTGGGGATTCTAACATTGGCCTTAAATGCTTAACTCATTTCTCTGTTCATCTCTGAGCCTCACTGTCCACAGCAGCTGTTTTAAATTGTCATGATTGCTTCAACCTTTGAGACTGAAATCTTTCCATTCATTTTCATCATATTAAATACATGCTTGGCAAACCAATTAGAGATCTAAGGAATCCTCCAGAAGCAGGTGTGGAAATTTACCAGCACATCCCACTATCTCCTTTTTTTGTTTCATGGCACACAGATTCTGTTTAACAGATCTGCACTGAGGACAGAATTCAAAGATGTCCTGCCCCTGATGAGATTGCCCAGATCTGTGGACATAACAGACTTTACTTTTATCACGAGGTAATAGGATGTGACAAGCCTGTCCTAGAAAATGAGGCTTACCTATATGACCCTAATAAGCAAACATTTTTCTTTGGCTGGAGGCTGGACATCTGACTTAAGAGACTGTAAGCTTTCATTGAATGATGCTGCTATGAAAACAGAAGAAGGATGCATGGAAAAGAATAGGACTGGTTTCTGCAACTACAGTTGGCCACCTACTGACAGCCTCCAAGTAACAAGAGCCTTATGCCTACAATCATGAAGAACTTGAGGTTGTCCCACAGAGAGTGAGGCTAGGAGATTCGTTCTCTCTATAGCCTTCAGATGAGCCAACTGGCCTACCCTCCCCACATCTGAGTCCATCATGCCCACCAAGAAGTGCTCCAATAACTAGTGTTTCAATCTTCTAAGCTAAATATAGAAATAGTTACCTAGAAACTGACAAGGGATAAACTTTAAGCCAATTATTGTGTCTTTTAATGATTTCTTGCACCATGTTATTTTAATTCATCAACCTTTCCTCACTTTCCAGTAAATTTTAGTGACATCATTAACTCCATTGTAATGACTTCTTATGACGGAGAACTTATTCGAAATGTTTAGATTGATCATTTCATTTAAACCTATATAATTAACATTAAGAATCACGTGAAATTGTGGATTGTGAATTTGTGGGTCTGGATTAAAACCCATGATTCTAACAAAACTTTAGGTAATGTCTTTGTACTTATTTGATCTCAGGATACATGTGTATATATAATCCATACATTTTAGCTGGAATTTATATTTGCATATCTAGCCTGCTTTGCAGTAGTGCACTATTAGGACTGAACATCATTCTTAGGTTAAATACTGTTTATCAAGTGACTTGAATTTGATTGAAGAATCTGAATCAGTACTTGTCTCTCAGAAATGGCATCTGAGAGAGAGAAGAATAGAATCTGGTGAAAGTAACTCTGGGTAGGTAACTCTGAAATTCCATTTATACTCGTGAAATCAGAGTTGCTAGAGGTAATGCTCAAAAACTGAATGGTCAAAATGTCTTTTCCTCAAGATTCACATGGCAGAAGATCATCCTCAAGATGTTAATGTTTGAGAAATTGGGGCTTTAGAGAAACAGTTGGAAGCAGTTATGAATGGGATGAGTGCCCTTGCAAAGCAGCCAAGGAAGTTTCTTTTTTTAATTCCGTTATCTCAAAAAATGATGGGAAGGCAGTACTGTCAATAAACTAAGGAGAAGGCATCCACAGCACACCAGAGCTGCCATTATTCCATCCTGAGTTTCTAGACCGCACAACAATTGGAAACAATTCTGTTGCTTATAACCAAGTGTACTTGAAACAGCCAGGGATCTATAGTGAATAATGAAGTGTACGCAATTATGAGGCAACTTATTAGATTGGTTTAGGGCAGTCAGAAGCTGAATGGTCTCTCAATGTCCAACTGCAGACTGGAGAGTCAGAGAAAAGGGTAGCTGCTGAGTCCAAATACTTAGAAGTCCAAGAATAAAAAAAAAAAAGAGGCCAATGCTGAAGTCCTTGTCTGAGGTCTTGGAAAGCTGCTGATGCAAGTCCATCATCAAAAGCTGAGAAAGTTGGAGAGCAATAAAAGCACATCCTCTGTGGCAGCTTCTCCCCTCTGTTTTTTATGACACGCAGGTCTCAGCCTCCAAAGGATTCTGCTTGTATTCACAGCAGGGCTTTGCACCTCAGTTTTTTAACCACACTCAGCCAGCCAAACAGAACTGTGCTTTTCCAGTTTGCCACAAGAATATATAAATCACTGTAGTTGCCTGAATGGACTAAGACAGCACTGTGGGTGAGTTTATTGTGACTTGGAAGATTCATCCTCTCCCTTGGCACTACTGTGATTTTGGAACAGGTAGCTCTGAGTGTGAGGCTTCTCTGTGCATTGCACAATGTTTATTTTCTCACTAGATGCCAATAGTACCCTCCTCCCTGTTTGTGACAACCTAAAATACCTCCAAGTATTTCCAAGTGCTCCCTGGAAACAAAATCACGGCTGGTTGAGAATTGTGTCTCTAATGTTCAGTACTAAATTGGGCTTAAATAGGAAAGGACTTGTGCAAAGTATAAATGTTAAGACAGGCTTTGGCAAAGTTCTCTGTACAAATACACTGGGATAATGTTCTATTTGCATGAAATATACACAGCTGTAGCATAATTTAATGTGCTTAATTAAACATATCTAAGTAGAGACTGGATGTGATGGTGCACACTTGTCATCCTAGAACTTGGGATGTGGAGGCAGAGGTTAAAGGTCATCCTTAGCTATGTGGAGAATCTGAGGGAAGACCATGTCACATCAAACACTATATCAAAAAGTAAGTCTGACCAAACTACTTTTAAGTACAACTTTCTAAGGTTAATGCTTAGTTAACATTGCAATAATGTCTTGTTTATTTTCTTAATGCACTAGTCAGCATCCCTGCCTTCCTAAGACAGAGTTTTTTTTTCCCTAAATACTATCCTTATATGATAGAAGCTCCAAGCTTCTGATTTTTCTCACGAACAATAAATTTTCCTTTCTGCTTTCCTTCTAATCCTTCTCAATGTCTGAACCAAATTTACTGGTTATTTGTTTTGAGCAAACAACCAACTTTCCCCTGACCTTGTGTTTTGTGCTCATGTTTACTCATCAAGAGAGTCCAAAACTGGACACCTGTCTATAAATAACTTCTAGGTTCCTACCACACACAATTTTCCCCATTTGAGAATTTGAAGAATCTTGAGTTTGAGTTTAGAGTGCTATTAAAGACAAGTGTGTTGTTGACCACTGTTTATTCGCCAGTGGGATGTTGCATGTATGTTAGAACAATCCCTTACTTACAATTAAATCTCTCTTAGCTATTACAGACATCTTAAATCCAAAGATCTTTCTGGAAATACTAGCTGTCTGCACAAGACTAAAGTTTTCATATCACTGATCAGAACCAGTTGGTTCATTCTTATGGCAATTGTTATTACTTGTGACATCACAGACTGGGAGCACTTGATACTTAGAATGGAATAGATAAAAGTTTCAGTCAACTATGAATTGCTTATTCTGGCAATGATTTATTTAGTGGTTCTTCAATTCTCCATTATTATAGTGAGATGAGACATCCTCAAAGGTTTCTTGTGAATATCACATGAGATAATAAATGTTCAGTGTTTAGTCTGCAATATCAACTATGTTATTACAGTCATACACTACTTAACCGCAGAGGGCATTTGAGAGATGACCTTTTGAAAGCATCATAGACTGGACTTACCCCAAGGCTGATTTATCCAAGCAGCTCACTCACACAACATACTCTTGTGATGCAGTCAGACTCAGGAGTCACAACTCTTTTTATGTATGTCATAACTCTTGTGAAATTGCAGCCAACATGACATAGTATACTATATCACTTTAACCTTTAATTAAGAGCATTTTCTTTAAAAGTAATTATAAAAGTAGAACATGAGAAGCATGTAACCCATGAATATTAGTTTATCGTAGTAATCAAACATAGATATTGTCCATAAGTGCACATGCTACACTTTATAATTGAAAATTTAGTGTTGGCAACACCAATACCACCAGTGTGTGAATGACTTATTACACTACTATATTGATGATGTTATAACATCATTAATCAATAAGAGCTCAATTCCAGTGTTTAATCTACTTTTATATATGTGGTCCATCCACCAAACTGTAATTTTGCTCATTACACTTTTATTTAATTTATTACAAGGAACTACAAATTTGTTGTCTGTTAGGTTATTGGATAGACAGAAGAAGATGCTTTTGTTGCTGTTGCTTTTGTTTATTCATATTACTATATATCTCATGAGTTTGTGTATAGTCCTAAATCACTTATTAAAATATTTCCCCATCTTTTTAAAAAGCACAGCTAAAATAGGTTCTACAAGGGCATTTGCTAAGGACAAACAAAGTCTATTATGGGGGGGGCTTCATGACATACTGTGAAGTTTAACATATATTTTCTCAGCATTATTGTAATGACTAAGAAGTCCCAAAATTTAATGTGCAATAATAAAATAGCAATCAAATAGGTAATGGCTTCAAGAAAAAGCATTAGAAATTTAATGCTAGACCTGTAGGTAGAATGATTATTGGCTTAACAATTTAGAGTTTGCTACTTAGCTGTCAGAACTGAATCCAATGAAATTCAATTTGGTTTTGAAGAAATACACTCCTAAGTGCAAAAGGTTACACTCAACAAAGCTCTAATAAGCATGACATTCTAGATGACTCACAGAGCTTTTGAAATCCATTCAAATTCTTGCAACTTAATAATTACCTACATTTTCTAAGAAAAAAGTCAGAGCTTTGCCAGAACATTCTGTTAATAAAGCATTCAAAACTGTTTCTTCATGACTTTTTCATTTAGGGCAACTGAACAACCTTCTGTGTTTGACAGAACTCCCCCCATTAGAATAAAACAGTCTGTACTTCATTCTAATTTAAACCAGATTGACAGTGTTCTAGGAAATGAATACTAAAGCTAATTCCAAGTGTCTATGTGAGTGGCTGGGAAGATGGCACTGGTTGCAGCAAGACCAAAGGTTAGAACTCCAGAACACAGGAAGCACCACATGGGTGTAGGAGCTATGTGTAATTCCAGTCTTAAAAATGGAGACAGGGACTGTCTAGGGTAGGCTGGCTAGCTAGACTAGCCCTTCTTATAAGCTCAAGATTCAACTGGAAGACTCTACTTCAAGACAGACAAAAGTAAAAACTAATCTAGAACAACCCCAGGCATCAATTTCAATCTTCCAATGCACCCATGAAAACATGCACACACACACACACACACACACACACACACACACACACACACACACACACAAAGGAGAACTTGAGTTTTGAGCAGGGCAATAATCAAAGACCTCAGCTTAAGTCCAGTTGCACTAAACCTGATAGAAGAGAAAGTGGGAAATAGCCTTGAGCATGTTGGGACAGGAGATTACTTCCTAAATATAACACCAGTAGCACCGACACTGAGAGCAACAATTAATAAATGGGACCTCCTAAAACTGAGAAGCTTTTGTAAGGCAAAGGACATAGTCAAAAAGACAAACTGGCAGAATACATAATTGGAAAAGATCTTTACCAACTCCACTTCTCATAGAGGGCTGATCACCAAAATATGTAAAGAATTTATAAAACTAGACACTGATGGCAGCCTACATTGTCTCCAATGTGGAGAAAAAAGAACACTCTTCCATTGCTGGTGGCAATGTAAACTTGTTCAGCCACTCTGGAAAATAGTATGGTGGTTTCTCAGAAAACTGGAAATCAGCCTACCTACCTCAGGACCTTGCAATACCACTCTTGGGCATATACCCAAAAAATGCTCAACCACACCACAAGGGCACTTGCTCAACTTTGTTCATAGTAGCATTATTCATAACAGCCAGAACATGAAAACAACAATGTCCCTCAGCCAAAGAATGGATATTAAGAAAATGTGGTACATCAACATAATGAAGTATTACTCAGTGATTAAAAAGAAAATGAAATTGGTAGGCAAATGGTTGAAACAAGAAAAAAAATCATCCTGAGTGAGGTAACCCAGATCCAGAAAGTCAAACACAGTATGTACTCACTCACTCATAAGTGTATGGAAAACAAAAAGCAAAGGATAAAAAGGCTAGATCCCACAACCCCAGAGAAGCTAGGTAGAGAAAGACCCTAAGAGGGATACACATAGATTACCTCAGGAAGGGGAAATGATTAAAATCTGGTTGAACTGGGAGGGGAATAGAGAGGGAAATGGAAAGGGGTGGGAGCATGCGCATTTCAGAAGGCTGAGTTGAGAGAGGGACAGAGAGGACAAGCAAGCTATCAAAGAGTGAGCCATCATGGGTTTAGGGAGAAATCTGGTGTGAAAGAAATCCACAGGAACCCACAAAGAGGTCCCTAATTGTCATTATAGAGTCTACATCCAAGAACTGATGGAAGCAGATACAGACACCCACAGCCAAGCACTTGGCCGAACTCCTGTAGTTCAGTAGAAGAGAGGGAAGAGAAAAGAGAAGAGCAAGTGTGGGTGGTGTCAAGGTCACAAGGGAGAAAACCACAAGGACAGCTCATGGACTCCGGAGTGACAGCTGGAGACCCTGTATGGACAGAACTAGGCCCTCTGAATGAAGATGACAGTTGCGTTGATTAAGCTGTTGTGAGCACCCTACCAACAGGACCAGGAATTATCCCCGTTACATGAAGTGGCCCTTTAGAGCCCACTCCCTATGGTGGATGCTTTTGCTCAGCTTTAATACAGGGAGGAGTCCTGCCTCAACTTGGTATGTTAGTCTGTGTTGACTACTTAAGGAAGGTCTTACCCTCTTTGAGGAATGGATGGTGGCTGGAGTGGGTGGACATTGTGGGGGAGCAGGAGGAAGGGAGGGAGGGAAACCGTGGAGGGTATGTAAAAGGAATTTTATTGATAAATAAGAAGAGGAAAGAAACAAAAGAGGACCCATGTGCACAAATTGTGTTGAAACCTTAAGCAAGATTAAATGCAAGCACTTTCTAATGATGATTCTGAGTTATTTAACCCAAGAACGGGGCCACTGAAAAAAAAATCTAAGGTGTTTTCTAAAATTAGTCAAGTTAAAAAAATATTGCCTACTGCCTATGAATGTTTTACAGGAATTCCCTTTTCAGCATCCACTGAATGGCGAAAGTAAAACCCTGTGGAAGGCTTCCTGTTTCAACATGAGCATGGTTCTCAAGAGTTTATCTTGTGTGATACAGAGAAAAAATAGGGATTCTGCGGACCTGCTGATAAAGTAAACTTGAATTATGTTTTTCTTGATGACATTTTCCCTATTTTAACAGAGGAAAATTAATAGAGAAAAAATAACCTGTCCTTATAAAATGATAAACAATAAATCCATGAAGATGGGGTGTTAAAAGACAAGGTTATTTTGTTGACATTCTAAGGTATGATGGTTTCTTGAGGGTCCAAGCAGAAGTGTCCAAGCTGGGAGGAAAGCAGTTTGAAAACAAAATGCAAATTATGAAAATATTAAAATTTAGAAAAAGAAAACATCCCAAGTATCTTATAACAAACTGTAGGTGCAATTCCTTACACTCTTGACAATATGTTCAGTTTAACTTGAACTTCAAATGAAAGCAAACTGGGTCTGGAGAGATGAGTCAGCACATAAGATCTTTACCTGCTTAAAATCCAAAATCCCAGGACTTAAGAAACAAGCCTGGCTTCATTAAGACATCTGTAAGTCCAACACTGAAGGATCTAGATTTTTTTTCAACATATTTAAGACATGGTAATAAAAATGAAAGTAAAAGAAATAAAAACAAATTTCGTAATATCAACTTGTAGATAAAAGTCAACATGCTGATGGGGTGGATTATACTGTCAGCGGGGTGGCAGAGAGCACTAACTTACTGCTACCTCAGGGTTGAAAAATGATGATATCAGGGCTAAATTCAGTGGTGTATTTTCTCCACAGACAACTAGGCAGAACAAAATAATCAGATTTTCGTAGGTTAAAAAAAAGAAGAAGCTTTCTCTGTGCAGATCACCAAAAGTTTTACTCTTCCCAAAAGGGATGAATAAAATGTTGAAGGAGGCTAAAGAATAAGCCAGGCTCATGGCTTGGACTGCCTGTAAGCTCATGTGTAAGATATATCTCTTCTACAGCTTGTTATCTTTATCTTCACAAAAACAGAACAGTATATAGCCTGAAGAGCTTTATAAAAACTAAAGTAATAAAAAAATGTGTATCATGATTATCACATAATAATTAATATTTTACCAGCAGTAATAACAGTATGTATATTAGTTATCTTTACAGAATTTGGAAAATAACTGAGGAAACTCTTTCTCTCTTGATATATTTATTGTTAAAATAACAAATTTTTGAAAATAGTTACAAAAAATAAAATTCCCATATTTTATTAAGTTATGACTAGGAAACACTGTACTATCAAAAGGTTTCCTTTTGTCATGGGAAGATCAATAAAGTCCTTAGCAGCCCTGATAAAGTGATGGAATTCTTCATCTCTATTAATCAATTCCTGTTATTGAACCCTATAGCCCCTAGTATGCTGTGTTCACCTGGAGTATGTGGTTCTTCCTTTATCCATAGAAAAGGCATTCTCACCTGTAGGCAAGTTAACAGAAGCTGCACATTCTCTGTAAATGCAGTGTGTCTGGATGAAGCTGAAGAGTTCAAGTAGCTTATTTAAGAACATGTGATATGAACACAAATGACTTCTTTCTGGAAGTGAACCTGCATCCATCTGTTAATAATTGGAGATCCAAAATGACCTAGTTGTGTGTTTCTCATCATGTACTAAGGTCAAGAAACATAATTTTGAACATTTTTTATGCCACTAAGAAGAATAAGGTCAAAGATTTTTGGGCATGATTGTGTTTGCTTTTCTATTCTTGTTTGTGGAGTAGATGTTGACAAAAGAGAGTGTTTTCTTACATATCTTTTAAATGTGATTCTTAATTCTAAAATACCCAAAACACTTCTATTCTAGCAAAAGATCCATAGATAATGCCCACCTGCTCCAAGACTGAGCGGTTCCAATGAATATGAGTTATTGGAATGAATTGGGATTCACTCTTCTTCCTCCTCTTGTTTGGATTCAGAATTGTTTAATTAAATTGATTTTTCTAAACTTGAATGAAAAACTTCCCAAAAGCCTATTTTAGAATATTTCAACAGAAGCTGTGAAGCAAGGGGAACACTCCTCCCTTGTTGATGGGACTGTAAACTTGCCCAACCACTCTAGAATGCAGTATGGCAGTTCCTCAGAAAACTAGAAATAAATCTCCCAAAGGATCCAGCAATACCACTATTAAGACATATACTCCAAAGGCGCAGCATTATTCGTGATAGCGAGAACCTGGAAACAAGCTAGATACCCCTCAACTGAAGAATGGATTAACAAACTGTGGTACATCTACACAATGAAGTAATACTCGGCAGTAAGAAAAAAAAATATCCTAAAATCTACAGGCAAATGGATGGATTTGGAGGCTATCTATCCTCCTGAGTGAGGTATCACAAACCCAGAAAGATAAGCAGGGGATGTACTCACTCATTAGTGGACCTTAAACAAAAGCATTCTTATTTCATTGAAAAAGGGGAAATCTTTAGCATGAATGTCTTGGATCTTCAACTTTCCTTACAATGATACTATTTGGAACAAGTAACCATCTGCATTTATTCTCTTAAATTCCACTGAATTTACTACTGTGCCATCCACTTCGAAGAATTAAAACAATAAATAAATGATAAAAAAAGAAAAGTTAAGTGACAGAAGCTTTGAAAAGGCACAGATTGTGGGGTCTCTGGCAGTGGGCCAGGATTTATCTCTGGTGAATGAACTGGCTTTGTGGAGCCCATTCCCTATAGAGGGATTCCTTGCTCAGTCTTCATATGGTGAATGGGTTTAGCCCTTCCTCAACTTGATATGCAGACTACATTGACTCCCTGTGAGAGTCCTTACCCTCTCTGAGAAGTGGATGAGAGGTAGGGTGGGGAGAAGCTGGGGGCTTGTTGGAAGAGGGGTGGAAAGGGGAACTGTGGCTGGTATGTAAAGTTAAAAATAAACACTTTTAAATAAAAAATAAAACTTAAAAAAGAATATTCCAGCACTAAGACCTGAAGATTAAGCCTGCTATATCTTTTAGGAAAATTTGATTGTTTTATAATTTGTGATTAAATTGCCAGTTCAGCTATTATTATGGTTGCAGATTCATGTGAGAACTTTTTGTTAATCATATAAATAAATTCACAGTACAATAAAAAATGAAAAATAAGTATAAGCCTTTTATTCAGGACTCAAAACAAAAGAAATAAACAATGTCCTTCCCTGAATACACTGCAGATAGGTCTTTGCCAGTATCAATGGCTATTATCATTTTATTCCATTGTGTTTCTCTTTACTTGAAACAATGAAATAATTCAAGCTCATAGGCAGTATTTACAATTTAAAAAAGCAGATGTAATAGAAGTTATGACTAACAAATCATTGAAAACATTATTTTAAAAGACTGAAAAGAGAACCATCCTGAGCTCATGTAAATTGTTGAACCCAGCTGAGGATATCATGCCAACAATTTGCAATAAATGTTATAATGGTAAATGTTAAGGACACTCATTATACCTTTGTATGTCTAATAGAATCAACATATTCATCCTGGGTATGCTGTTGACATACTTACATAGATTGCAGAGGGGTGGACATTACATCTGAAACCCTGAAGTTAGCGTCATTCTATCCAGGAATTTACTAATCCCAGTGGGTGAATAATTTTCAAACAGAGACAAATTTTTCTTAAGTAAAAATTGACTGGCTAGAAAATCTTATTTTTTTTATGCACATAAACACCACAATAGCAACCATAGGCACTTTGATGGCTGTTCTTAGTTGACTTCTTAATACTTCTGGGGAAAAAAAAAAGTCTCAATTAAAGAATTGCTGCCACCCTTAGATTGGACTTTGGACAAGTGGATGGGGGTATTTTCTTGATTGCTAATTGATGGATGGGTGAGTGCCTAGCCTTCTATGGGCAGTGAAATACTTTGGGCAAGTGGATCCAAGGGCCCATTGAACAGATGTAGAAATCGACTCAATAAGCAGCATTCCTCTATGGTCTCTGCTTCAGTTCCTGCCTGGAGCTTCTGCCCTGGGTTTCCATGGTGATGAACTATAATATGGAAGTGTAAACCAAATAAAGTTTTTTTACTCCCTGAGCTTTTTTTAGTCAGTGTTTTATCACAGCAATAAAAAACAAACCAGGACACATGCCTTAGAGATAGTTTTTCATTGTATATAACTTCACCTGGTGCAAGAAATAATAATTTTAACCCCAAAAGGTTCTCAAGAAGTTTTGAGATAAGCTTCCTACACACTCTGCATTTTTCTTACTATTATTTCTCTTACTAAATTGAATTAATACACACTGACTAGAAAAACAGGAAATTGGGATATTCTAATAGATTACTATTATTCCTTCAATTTTAAACACATACACACACACAGAGAGAGAGCCTAATACAAAAACTTGATGTTTCTTCTTCATATACTTTACTGAACTCAAAATTCTGGAACAAAAGTAACCTACTAAGCCTTTTGGTGAATTGACTTAATGGGTAAAAATAAATAAGTGAATAAAAAGTGTGTTTATTTCTTTTGATAACAATATTGGTTAACATTTTCTATGGATACCTGAACAATGTAGATCTAAAAAAAATTTTATTTCTTCAATGAAAATTTGAAGTGAATAATTTGAAAGATACAGGAGAGGAGAGTATTTGATTCCTTTTTTGGTCTTGTAATTATAAGACTAGGTAACAGATTTAATTTTTTTTGGTCTGTGATTTAACTTATTTCCTTGCTTAATACACACTGGAAGAAATTAATGAGTGTTTAAAACTAAATAATCCATTTCCTAAATGCCAGTGTGGGTCATTGATTGAAAAGCTGAACAAGCAGCCTGCTTCATCTTCCTTGACCACACAGTACATATAATGTCCTGAACAACTCCCTACTGTAAAACACCAGGTAATGTGTGCGGAAATATTCTTTGCTAGCTCTTTTTTATCTAATTTAGAGAACTACAAAACTCTAGGGTGAGGAAGTAATTCAGAAACTTTTGAAAATAATTGTTTTTACATGTTTTGGTAGTAATAAGCCCCTTAGTAAGACTCATAAAGGAGTGGATTCTTCCAGAGGGAAAAAAGTGGATATCTAAGTACAGCACCTAACTTTATATGTTGTTTCAAGAAGTTTTATTATCTGCAGATTAAAAAATTCAGTGTTCCATAGAAACTCATCATAGATAAACTTTAATAAAAAAATGAATTAACATTAACCTCAGGTTAATGTCAATTTAGTATGATAAAATTGCCTCTGACATAAGAAATGGACATGTTATTACTCAGAAAATAAGAGCAGCATCTGCAAAGGTGCAAAAGGACATAGAACAGACCATAACCACACTGACCTTACCAGGGGACTTCTTGGAGCCAGACTTGATTTCTCTTCTCAGATTTATTTAAGAGTGAAATGAACTGTAAATTTTTTTGCAGTGCAGATCCAAGGAAAGAGCTGTGTTCTGACTGATTTATAGTGGTATAGGATCTATAAAGTCTTCTAATTTAAAGTTTCTATTTTACTACTACACATATTTTAAAAAGTTAAAATTGTACACAGTTAGGATCCCAATGATATACAGCTAGAACTTTATGTCTGTGTTTTATATTTCCTCTGAATATTTCCATATAATTAAAGACTTATTATATGCAATGGGAAGATACATGAGTAGTTCATAGTTAACAGAAGACTTGCTGGAAGTTTAAATACAGCCACCAAAGTTCTTCTTACAGCTTTTCACTATTCATAATGAACAACCTCAAAGTGTAAAGCAAAAAATTTAACTTCAAAATAGTAGCTACATGATGTTAGTATGGCCCATAAAAACACTAACTTTCTATAATTACATAGTGTGACATACACACACACACACAAACAAATGCATACACTTTTATCAACTTTAAAAAAACAAGATATAGCTAGTGTTTTCACTCATTGTTAGAATACAGTTTCATAAAAGCCAACTGTTATACAAATGTGAAATAAAATAATGTTTAAAATTCTTAAATATTATTGGAAAATAATATTAGTACTTTTAAGAAGAAAGTGTATAGTAGACAAGCATGTACACACAAACAAGAGGGTGGCATGGGGGTGTAGAGGGAGGAGAGTCTGGGCTCATACAGAGAATAACCTTACTTGACTAGTTTGTTTATCTAGTTAGTATTACAGCATTTTAATAAAAGGTTTCATTTCTTCTGTACTGCTTCATTTTCCACTGTGAAAACAGAATAAACCAATAACACTGTTTTAAAGGCCAACACATTATATTGATAGGCAGAGAAAAAAAGAGATATCAAAGAACTTTTTTAGTTGGTGTTTTTATGGTGGTGAAAGATGTTTCTATGGTATATATTTGAATATAGCAACCCACTAACCCCAAATCTCAAGTTAATGTGCTAAAGAGAAAGGGAGCACTAAGGCTATATATTCCATCTGATTCGTGGAGAATTGTGGGAGCCCATACAGTGACTCAGTTTCTCATATTGATTTACATTGTAAGAATCATGATGACTCAGCTATTCTAGATTTCTAATGAGTTAAGCTTGCTCTTTGCTTTATCCTTGATGACTATGGGACTAGTCTCATAAGCTCCTGGGAAACAATTTATTATCTTCCTGCCAGAGCTAGCAGGAGGCACATGATGTGAAAACAAAGCACCCGAAGCCTGGACTCAAGGACAGCATGAGGTTTTCTCAAGATAATGTTTGAATATCTTGTACTATGCTTTGTTTCAATCCTGGCTTGAAAATGTATGCAAATGCTTTCAGAAATAAACTCAGGGTCTTCGTAGTTCTGAACCAAGGGGTCCTTCCTAGTTTCTTTCCTATCTTCTTCTATATCCATAGCTGAATGCCTACCCCTAGCAACACCTGTTGACTTTTCAGGTGGCATCTACTGAGAATTACTGAAAAAAAAAAAAAACATTTTGGTAGATCATCAATGTTCTCACACTGTATGGTGGATTTAGAATGTGCCAGTGTATCTAAACTGTATATTTCCCAGAATTTTCTTCACAATATGTTTCTAATTACAAGGAACTCTGTGAAACTCCCTGATGGCAGAAGTAAGTAGCTCCCATACTTGTAGGCATGTATCATGTGCTTATCTGTGCATCTCTTTGAGGACAGACCACACCCATTCTGGTATCCTAGTCTTCCCTAGGATTCTCCTTCAGCTACACTGATTCCTAAGTTCAGTGCCAGTGCACTTCATTTTCTGTAGTGCTGTGACATTTTTAAAGCCAGAATCAGGAAGTGTGGCATAGTTGCATTATGTCCTCCTGGCATAAACTCATGCTTCTAAGCTTACCTGAGCCTTGTGTTACAAAATGCCTTGTGTTCCTCTTTCATGGCTAATTCCTGTGTGGCAGACTTTAAACCTCAAGCACAAAAATACCAGAACCTTGCTTAAGCATAATTGTGTCAGGCTAAATCTAAAAGCCCTTCATATGTTAGTATATATCCTTTTTTTCTTTTTTTATTATTATTATGAACAAAGAAGTCACGCTTTCTATCTCGTATATCATTATTCAAGGTCTCTTCCCCCTCCCGCCACTTCAGATCATTTTTTCTTCTCCCCAACTCCCCATCCCCTCCCTGGGGAGGCAGCAGACAGTCCCATGGTCCCACTGACCCAATATTGCTTAGTTCAGTCTCCACTCCTGGCAGATCCAGTTTTGTCCCCCCTCCCTCAAGAGTGAGTCAGGTGTTCCTTTAGGTGGAATGGGATCCTAAGAGTCAGTCCAGGGTGTTTCTGATCCCAAGCTGTTCAGTGGTTGTGGTGTGACGAGCTGCTTTCTGGCCTGCAGAATGACAAGTCACCACATGCACGATTCTTCTCAGATCACACTTTATTGGAGTACAGCTCAGTTGAGGTAGAATGGTGGAAGAAAGACCCAGTGCCTGAAATGCAGCCTGCTTATATGGGGAAGTTGGGACGCATATAGCTATATGATTGGTGCCCAACGTAATGCCTCATTAGCATACGGTTGGTGATAGGTGGTAAGGAATGCCAAATTAGCATAATCAGGGATCACATCAGATAGTTCACTAATCAGCACCTAATTAGCATAAGCTGCAGAGGTGCAAATACCTGGGGAACATGATGCAATGTTCCAGCAAATTGTACAAGGGTCAACCGCGCCCTACATTGTGGTTTTGAGCTTGGGCATGCTTGGCTTTATTCTGGTTTGTTTGTTTGTTTACAAACCACTAATGAGTGAGTACATCCCCTGCTTATCTTTCTGAGTTTGTGACACATTGCTCAGGAGAATATTCTCCAAGTCCATCCATTTGCGTGCAAATTTTAGGATATCATTTTTTTTACTGCTGAGTAGTACTCCATTGTGTAGATGTACCACAGTTTATTAACCCATTTTTCAGTTGAGGGACATCTAAGTTGTTTCCATGTTCTTGCTATTACAAATAATTCTGCTAAAAAAAATAGTTGAGCAAATGCCTTTGGAGTGTGACTGTACATCATTAGGGTATACACCCAGAAGTGGTATTGCTGGTTCCTTGGGAAGATTGATTCTCAATTTTCTGAGAAACCACCATACTGTGTTCCAAAGTGGCTGAACAAGCTTACACTCCCACCAACAATGGAGGAGTGTTCCCCTTGCTCCACATCCTCTCCAACATTGACCGTCATCTGTGTGTTTTATCTTAGCTAATCTAACAGGTGTTAGGTGGTATCTCAAAGTCGTTTTGATTTGCATTTCTCTGATGGCTAAAGATGATGAGCACTTTTTCAGGTGCCTTTCAACCATTCATAATTCCTCTGCTGAGAATTCCCTTTTTAGATCTGAACCCCATTTTTTATTGGGTTATTAAAGGTTTTGGGCTCTAGATTCTTGAGCTCTTTTTATATCATAGAGATCTATCACTTGTAGGGTTGGTGAAAATCTTTTCCCATTCTGTAGGCTGTCGTTTTGTCCTATACACAAGGTCCTTGACTTTACAGAAGCTTCTTAGCTTCAGGAGATCCCACTTATTGATTGTTGGTGTTAGTGTCTGTGCCACTGGTGTTATATTTGGGAAGTGGTCACCTGTGCCAATACGTAGAAGTGTATTTCACACTTTCTTTTCTATCAAGTTCAAAGTGGCTGGGTTTATGTTGAAGTTTTTGATCCACTTGAATTTGAGTTTTATACAGGGTGACAGGCTTGGATCTATTTGCATTTTTCTACACACTTCCATCCAGCTATGCCAACACCATTTGTTTGGTTTTGTTTTGTTTTGTTTTGTTTTTTTATGAGTAAGCAATAGCTATGTCATATTTATTTTTTTCCTTCTTTATTTTGTGTTTATCAAGAAAAAAAACAGTAAAAAGAATTTAAAATGCGGAAGAGTTAACAATAACTATACAGAGGATAAGAATCATAACCATGGCTTATCAAGGGTGGAAATACAAATAAGATTGCTACACATATATTTTCTTTGTGTTCATCTTTCCCTCTGAATTTTTTTTCCATCCCTGTATATCCTTATTCAAGGTCTCTTCCCCCTCTCAACACATCTGGTCATTTTTCTTCTCTGAAACTCCCCATCCCCTCCCTGGGCAGGGAGCAGACAGTCCTATGGTCCCACTGACCCAATAATGCTTAGATCAGTCTCCACTTCTGGCCAAATCCAGTTCTTTCCCCCCTCCCTCAAGAGTGAGTCAGGTGTTCCTATAGTTGGACTGGGGTTTGAAGGGTCAGTCCAGGG
>PVIH01024595.1:12527-22529 GCA_004025045.1 Sigmodon hispidus | reverse complement strand
CTGTCATTAAAAGCCTCCCAAGTATAGAAAAGCCCAGGTCCAGATGGTTACAGTGCAAAATTCTACCAGATATGTATTCACCCAGATAATGTATTTAATAAAATCATAGAAGAAAACTTTCCTAAATTGAATAAGAAAATGCCTATAAAGATACAAGAAGCTTACAGAACACCAAATTGATATGACTCCCCAAAAAAGATCGATCACCACTTAATAATCAAGCCACAAAACATACAGAACAAAGAAAAAATTTTAAGAGCTGCAAAAGAAAAGGGCCAACTTACTTATAAAGGCAGACCCATCAGAATAACACCTGACTATTAAATGGAAACAATGAAGCAAGAAGGGATTGGTCAGAAGTTATACACTAACTAAAAGACCATGGCTGCCAACCTAGAATACTATATCCAGCAAAATTATGAAACATTATGGATGGAGTAAACAAGATGTTTCATGACATAGTCAGACTGAAACAATACCTACCTACCAATCCGAACCTCCAGAAAGTATGAGGGAAAACTCCAACCTAAGGACACCAGATATACTCATGAAACCACAAAAAATCAATAATCCCAGAGAAGAATAACCCAGAGAAAGGACAAGCTACTACCAAAAAATAGCAGAAAATATTAATTAGTGGTCACTAATATCCCTTGATGTCAATGGACTCAACTCACCTATAAAAAGAAACAGACTAACAAGATTGATAGAAAAACAGAAGCTCTCCTTCTGCTGCATACAAGAAACACACCTCAACCACAAAGAAAAAAAACAACCTCAGAGTAAAGGGTTGAAAAAAGATTTTCCAATCAAATGATCCTAAGAAACAAGCAGGGATTGCCATCCTAACATCTAACAAAGTAGACTTTAAGCTAAATGCAATTAAAAGAGACCAAGTTGGTCACTAACTATTATCACTGGAAAAATTGGTCAAGAGAAGATTTCAATAATGAATATTTATGCCCCTAATATTAGGGCTCCTACCTATGTAAAAGAAACACTGCTAAAGCTCAAAAGCCACATCAGTTCTCACACCCTACTAGTGGGAGACTTCAACACCTGACTTTCACCCCTGGATAGGACAATCAGACAGAACCTCAACAGAGAAATAAGGACTCAAACAGAGGTTATGTTGCAAATGGATTTAATAGATATCTACAGAAGCTTCTACTCAAATACAAAGGAATATACATATTTCTCAGATCCTCATGGGACTTTCTCTAAAAGCAAAAAGCAAAGCATGTCCAAGCTGCAAACCATAAACAGCTTGGGAGCTGAAAGACCTTGGAATGGCACCTTGGATTCCATTCCCTCAAGAGGGACACTTTACCCAGTCTTGATGTTGGGGTGAGGAATGTGGATCTGCTAGGCATGGATGCTGAACTGAGCAATATTGGGAACTTGGGACCTTCTGCCCTTGTTGGGGAGGAGATAAAGAGATGTGGAGAAGAGAGAGTGACTGGATGGGGTGGGAGGGAGAAAGGAGCTTGAACAATGATATACATGGATAAAAAAAATCTGACTTATTTATAATAAAAAAGAAATAGAATAAAATGAAAAAAAAGTTAGACATCAATAAGTCCTTTGAGAAAGCCAAGAAATCTATCAAACAAATGAGAGTTTAAAATTGAAATAGAAGCGATAAAGAAGACACAAATTGACAGAATGCTGAAAATGGAAAGTCTGAGTAAACAGCAAATACAAAAGCAAGTACAGCCAACAGAATATAACAGAATAAAGAGAGAATTAATGGCATGCAAAATATAATAGATAAAATACCTATGTCAGTCAAAATAAAACACCAAAGCCAAAAAAGTCATAACACAAAAGGCTCAGAATATCTGGGACACAATGATAACCAAAATTTGAATAACTGGAATAGAAGGAAGAGGAGAATACCAGCTTAAAGGCACAGAAATATATTCAATAAAATTATTGGAAAATCTTCTTTCAACTTAAAGAAGGAAATGTGGCTAAAAGACAAAAAAAAAATCTTACAGAACACCAAATAGACTAGGACCCCCTCCAAAACAAAAACACGTTTACTCACCATATAATAATCAATTCACTGAACATACTGAATAAAGAAAGTATATTAAGAACTATAAAAGAAAAAACCACATAACTTATAAAGTCAGACCCATCAGAATAACTCCTGACTTCTCAATGGAGACTATAAAAGCCAGCAGGTCCTGGAAAGGATTTTGACCAAAAGCCAAAATTATACAATGAAAAATAAAAACATCTTCAAAAATGGTGCTGGCTTAACTGAGTCGTGGCTTATAAAAAATGCAAATGGATCTATATCTGTCACCTTGCACAAAATTCAAGTCCAAGTGTGTCAAAGGCCTCAACATAAATTCAATTACACTTAACCAGATGGAAGAGAAAGTTGAAAATAGTCTTAAACACATAGGCACACAAGACTACTTCCTAAGTATAACACCAGTACCACAGGGACTGAAAGCAAAAATTGATAAACTGAACCCCCTGAAACTGAGAGGCTTTGTTAAGGCAAAGAAAAGCAAACAGAACTGGAAACAATCATGACCAGTCCTACATCTGACAGACGGCTGATCTTTATGGAAAATAAATGATGCAATAATCTATTTATCAAAATAGAAAATAATTTCATTAAAAATGTTGTGCAACTTCTTTAGCCATCAGAGAAATGCAAATTAAAACAACTTTGAGAGACCACCTTACATCTGTTAGATTGGCTAAGATAAAAGACACAGATGACAGACTATGCTAGAGAGGTTGGGGAGTAAGAGGAACACTCCTCCATTGTTGGTGGGAGTGTAAGCTTGTTCAGCTTCTCTGGAATGCAGTATGGTGGTTTCTCAGAAAACTGGGAATCAATCTCCCAAAGGATCCCACAATACCACAAAACAGGTACAGGGTGCTTTTATTACTGTAGCTGTAAAGTATAACTTGAAATCAGGGATGGTGATGCCTCCTGAGGTTCTTTTTTTGAGCAAAATTGTTTTGGCAATCCTGGCTTTCCCATTATTCCAAATGAAATTGAGCATTGTTCTTTCAAGGCCTGTAAAATTTGTGTTGGGATTTTGATGGGAACTGCATTGAATCTGTAGATCGTTTTTGGTAAAATTGCCATTTTGACTATATTGAACCTAACTATCCAGGAACATGGGAGATCTTTCTTTCATGTTTAATGTTGGCCACTGGCTTCTTATAAATCGCTTTGATTATATTATACTTAGGAATTTTTGCTGTATTCCTGATCTTTGCAGGACTTTTATCATAAAGCAGTGTTGAACTTTTTCAAAGGCTTTTTAAGCATGTAAGAAGATGATCATGTGGGGTTTTTTTTCTTTAATTTGTTTATATGGTGGATGATATTTATTTTGTATGTTGAACCATCCCTGCATTTCTAGGATGAAGACTACTTGATAGTGATTGATGGCTTTTTTTATGGTGTTGTAACCAATTTGCCAGAATACTGTTGAGTAGTTTTGCATCACTGTTATGAGAGAGATTCTTCTGTAGTTCTCTTTCTTAGTTGCAACTTTGAGTGGCTTGGGTATCAGGGTGATTGTGACCTCATAAAAAGAGTTTGGCAGTGTTCCTTCAGTTTTCACTGCATGGAACATTTTGTTGAGTATTGATATTAGTTCTTCTTTGAATGTCTGGTAGAATTCTGCAGTGTAACCATCTGGTCCTGGGCTTCTTTTATTTGGGAGACTTTTAATAACAGCTTCAATTTTCTTTGGTATTATAGATCTGTTTAGGTCTTCAATCTGTTCTTGAAACTCCCAGTAATCCACAAGGATGACCTTATCTATAATTCCAAGCAATGGTGTAGAGCCTGCTAAACTGTCCTGTAATCAAATTGATGACCATGCTAATTGTATTTATAGAATCGTCATCCAGCAATTGATGAAAGAAGATGCAGAGATCCATAGTTAAGCACTAGACCAAACTTTCAAGAAGGTTCATGATTATAATGTGGAAATTCACAGAGACAGCAGATTGGAGCTATTTAGAGGTCATTGATTCAGGGCTGACAGCTGGGGTACCTACATGGGCCCTGGGACTGAATGAGTCACTTTAAATGATGATGATAATTGTATAGCTTGAGTAGTTGGTGTGGCTTTTGGTAGTGTGGCCAGAATTTATTCCTTGTGCAATAGCTAGCTTTTGAATCCCATTCCTATAGAGAGATGCCTTGCTCAGGCTTGATGCTGTGAGTAGGGGCTTGTTCCTACCTCAAGTTTATGTCCCAGAATTTGTTGTCTCCCCATGAGAGGTCTTATCCTCTTTCAGAAGTAGTTAGGAGGAGCGAGTTAAGGGAAAGGTGAGGAGTAAATGGGAGAAGAAGAGGGAAAATGAACTATGCTTCCTATTTTAAAAATTATTTTAAATAAAAAATGTGAAATAAAAACAATGGTAAGACAATTATTGCTAGAACTCAATAATAAAGACTATTGAAGAAATTAATTTAATGGAAACAAAAAGAAAAATCAATGAAACATTAAAACAATTAGGTGAACTTTAGTAAGGATAAATTGTTAGCCAAATTACTCAATAGCAAAACACAAATTAAAAAAAATGGCAGGAAAGAATAATAGAGCCAAACAAAATGAAAATAAAGCAACCATTAAGACATATATTGAAAACTAAACTCCAATATACTTAAAAATATAGAATAAATATATTTTCATATATGAATGACATAATTTAATAAGATGATATAAAGAACTTCAACAAATCTTAATAATATATGAAACTTTGTAGTTTTTCAGCAAAATAAAACTTAGGATCAAGATTAACTTCTGAATTTCATAAAACCATTAAAGAATTAACAAATAATATTCTCAAGTTAAGTAAAATTAACAAGCTCATTTTATAATTCTATTGTTACCTTAATACAAGATATTCATAAAAATAGATGAAAGTATACAATAACTTTGATAATAATTATTTATACAAAAATTTACAACAAATATTTACAAATAAAATTCACCAATTTAACTTATAGACTATTGGTAAGTTATCATTACAATAAAATAAATAAAACAAAATACATCATTAGACTAAATATCACAGTAACATGAATAGTTATACTTAAGTTTATCATTTTTCAAGACAAGAGCCCTTTAAAATATCAAGAAATAGAAGTAAAATGTTCAAAATAATAAAAGCTGTATTAGAAAAACCTTTAGCCAATCTTCCACTAAATAGAAAACAAAAACCAAAAAACTGAAGCCTTTCCTCTGAAATTAGGCAAAAGCATGGTATCCACTATTTTTATTCTGATGCTACACAGTGTTTGAAGACCTAATCAGAGCATGAAGCCAAGAGAAAATTATAAAAGTATAGGTCTGGATCCTTTGCCATGAGCTATTGTGGGCCAGGACACAAGTATAGCATATAGCAATTGGTATTTCAGATGTTAACCCACTAGTAAAATGTTTCTCTGATGGGCTACCCCATCGAGCAACACTTTCAGGCCACTAACTTTGAATGTTGTTGCTTCCATCTATAACTTCTTGTGCAATAATAGCTATGATATCTCCCCATTACCATCCATTTTCATGAAATATGTATATGTAAACTCATGATTGCATCTCAGTCTTATGGACACACATATTTATGGATGGTTAGAAAAAATGACTTCTCTTTAGCTGCCCTATTTTGTTATATAGAAAATATACTAGGCTATGCTTTGTAACTAGATCTATTGTCCCATAAAACTCTAGACACTTAAAGCCTGCTTTGTTTCTTTTACTCATCCTAACAAAAATAAATCTATCCTCAGTCTAACAAAACTGCACACATTTAAATTATTTTTACCTCAGAGCAAGTTCAAACTAAACTAAAAGCTTATATAAATAGATCATAAGTTTAAGCTTTAGAGCTATGCAGGAGGTCTGTCACAGATGTCTAACCATCATTGCTACACAAAGCACCCTCAGAAAAGGATACCACTTCTTTACTTAGCAAGTCTGCTGAAAATAAGCCTATGCCTCAAAGTTAGTCTCACTGGGCACAATTTTTCTCATATGCTGGTGTATTGGGTGACTACTGCCCATTCCATAGGACATCTAATGCAGAATTCAATCACATACTCAATAACCTTGCTTCCCACGGACTAATCTCCTCTCCATTCCTGAGACACAGATTAGAAACCAACTCTCTGCAATTATCTTCCATTTGGCAGGACATGTGGTCAGGAAGGGAGTCTTTCAAATATTCACATTTGAGAACTTCAGGGATAAAGGAATGTCCATGCTCCGTAATTTTGATTACCAGAGAATTGCCTTTGTTTTGGGTGTGAAAAAAACTGGAAAGTTTGCAGCATAGGAAGAGAATAGAGAGTGAACAAAGAAGAAGAAAGAGGGGGCTAAAGTTACAGGAATAGAAAAAATACAGTTTGAGCAGGTTAATTCACTGTCCTTAGATAACTTAGTTTTTTTGGCTTGCTGGCCATGTATATATTGGACCCTAAAAAGAGATTCAAGGAGCTAGATGCCAAAAATCTCAGTAAGCATTTAAGTAGCAATAGTAGAGGTCACATTATCACAATGCAATATTTAATGATAATTGTCCCTCATTGGCTTATTTATTTAAACAATTGGTCTCCAGTTTGTGGCACTGCTTTGGAAGTATAGGGAACTTTTAAACATGCATCTTTACTAAAGAATGTACAATTCAGGGTGGACTTTGTTGGTTCATTCCTTTCTGTATATTTTTGATTGCACAAAAGAAAAACAAAGTCAAAATATATGAAAAATTTTAATGTAAAACCTAAACTTCTGGAAAACTTCAAGAAAACTCTCATGATGTAGATTATAAAGGCCTTGCAAAAAGTATTCTTATAGCCCAGGAAGTAATTGCAAAAAATCTATAAATATAATTTATATTGTGGTGATATGAATAAGTATGACATCCTATAGACTCATATACTTGACTACTTAATCATCAGGGAGTGACTTTATTTGGGAGTGATTATAAGGTGTGCCCTTTTTTTCAGAAGATTTGTAACTGTGAGTGGGCTTTGAAGTTTTAAAAACCACACATGTGACTTTATCTTTCTGCTTGTAGATTCAGAGGTAGAATCTCAACTACTTCTCTAGCACCATTTATTTCTGAATGCTGCCAAATATTCTGACCTAAACCTTTGAAAGTTTAAGCAAGTCAAAACTATATTCTCTCTTCTAGGAGTTGGTGCACTCATGGTGTCTCTTTGTAGAAACAGAACACCAACTCTGACATTAAGTATTAAAAAGTTTCTTCACACTCAAGAAAATTTAAGTGAGTAGAAAGAGAGCTCAAGAAATTGCAGAAAATGGTAGATTATAAAGCCTAAGAAAAACACCACCACTTCCACTCTACTAAAAGGATATAGTATCAAGCCAAATATCATTGGATTTTTCCTTGTTAGGTGTAGATCAGTGCCTATAGGGAGCTTCTTTTTGCAGAGATTGCAATTAACATAGAGAACCACAACTGCATAACATACAGAGAGTAAGACTAATCAGTTTGTTGTTACTGATGTTGTTTCGTTTCACTTGCTTCTTTTTAATTATGGAACTAATAAGTATTCTCTAAATGGGACAGACATCTACATCACACTCTATTCTTCCAAGGCTCATTGTTCATCATAGAAGCAGGAGAAAGATTGTCAACTCCATGGACAATGAAAGGCTAAAATGAAACGGTGTTTTGTGTTATGATTGAGTATTTGTATACATAAACTTATAACAGTTATGATATGCACAAAACCTTTGAAAACTCAAGTCAGAAACCCCCAAAAGCCAAAATCAAAATAAAAGAAAACCCGGCAATATGGGAGAGATGGTCACAAAGTCCCACTTCTAGCCGAGGAGATATTAGCAACTGATGGATTCTAGAGAAAGACTAGTCATTTTTTTTCAAGGGTATATTCCCTGAATGGTTACCCTGGCTCCAGCAGAGGACTCTATACATTTGTAAACATAGTAGTATTACTGAGTAAACTCATTTAGTTTAGACAAATGCAAAAAGGAAATAAAAAAGAAGAAACAAAGAAACAATACAAAGAAAGAAAGGAAGGAAGGGAGAGAAAGGAGAAGGAAAATTTAAGAATATATGAAATTTGGAGAAAGTAAAGGTGAGAGGAGACATTTGAGCAGAGGCAATTGAGAAGGACATGATCAAAATACATTGCATAAATATGTAAGTTTTAAAACAACAAACATATTACATAATTTACACATATATAATGTATATATATATATGTAATAGCATATATGAATATGACATCAGTATAGAAGTAGACCTACCTTGGAAAAGGAAAGGGTCTGGTGGATGTAGGAGTGAGGACAGATGAAGATACTGATCAGAGAACAAGGCACACTTTCACATATCTCTATGCAACCAATCACCTTGTACACTAATGGAAATTACTAAAAATATCAAAGTATCCCTAAATTATATTGTCAATTATATCATTGCCTTAATCCAATGTCATTGTTTTTCTCATAAAACTACCATTATGCAAAGATTAAACTTAGCAGCTTTGTTTGTTGCCAATTTTGAGCCTATGTTATTTTAGGTGTTATTATTTTCTTTTCCTTAATTTTTTTCACTTCATCTCTTAAAATTGCACTTTGGGCCTTACTCATGAAAGGCAAGCTGTTTATTGCTGGGATTTATTTTTAGCCCCACTATTTAGTCTTAAATGAATTAACTGATTCTCTACCTTAGATTTGAAATGTATCCTGTTTATAGTAACTATATTATTAGGTATCTATAATATGTCTATTAAAACATAAAACCTGTTCATTATAATATTTCCTCTTAATTCATATATGAGCCATGAATTTTTATCTTTTCAAAAATTTAAATAAGTTTATTTTGTACTGTTGACTGTCAGGAGAGATGATATGAGGTACAGTGTGTCAGGATGTAGTTATAGTAGATAGTAATTGGTAACTCAGATGACAATCCCCCAGCCTTGATCATTCTTTGTTGGAGCAACCATGTCAGGAAAGGCTTGGAGGCGACAACTCTGATAACTGTTCTCCTGTCTTGTAATTTTACATGTGCAAAAGCAACTATGAGATCTCCCCATTACAATGCATTTTCCTATAATGTGTGTATGTAGTCCTATAATTACTTACCATTGTTATGGGCAAACCTATTTATGAATGGCCAGGAAGATGACTTCCTATTAAGCTATTTCATTTTGATGAATAGGAATATAATAAATACATGCAATATCTAGGTCTAATGTTCCGTGTTGACTATAAGACTCTTACAGGACTGTTTTCTACTATTGGTTTACTAAGAAAGCAAACTGTTTAGATTTGAACACTGTCAACTTTATTTGTATGTGGGTCCAGTACTCAGAACTGAGTACAGCGTTCATCAGAAAAATGCTTCTCTGGAGCAGGAGTGGAAAGATTTCTGTAACTTCACACACAGTCTATGTATAGACCACAAGCAGGACTTTCAACAAATTTTACTTATGGTAGGAATTTCAAGTGTCTGGCCTTGTTAAATCAAAGTCCTTTAGAGATTAATACAGAACAAGGGCAGAATCACAAGTGTCTGACCTGTTGTATCAAAATTCTTCAGAGATTTACAGGAACACTATTGTCCCAAGCCTCCTTGGCTAGCCCTGCTGTTGTTACTGGAACTTCAACACTTCCCCTGCTAAAAAGCAATTAACACTTTGCATATACTTCCAAAAAGGGATTTTGATGAAAGATTAAACTCAGTAAACTAAGTGTTTACCATCAGTCCTGAATTTTATGTGAGTAATATGCAATTAACCAGCTAGTTAATCTAAATTAGTCCAGAAGGGATTCAGCTTTAAACTCAGTTACTGTGGAAAAAGGCTCCACAGCTGATAAAAACGACAGAAAGTTACTAGACCCCCTCCATATATTCTGAGACTATTTAATGGGAAAAAAGTATTTTTTAAAATAAGACTTTAAAAAAAAAAAAAAAAAAAAAAAAAAAAAAAAAAAAAAAAAAAAAAAAAAAAAAAAA
>PVIH01024595.1:0-12427 GCA_004025045.1 Sigmodon hispidus | reverse complement strand
TGTTGCAATTTACTGACCACAAAATATTAGCCAATGTTATTGGTTACACTTAAGAGAGAGTGACTAGAAGGGGCGGGAGGGGGAAGGGAGCTTGAACAAGAATATATACGGATAAAAATAAGACTTTATTCATAATAAAAATAAAATAATAAAAAAAGATAAACTGAAGTACAAAAAAAGAAGTGCAAAATAGTACACATACGCTTTGCCTCTTTCTTAGACATCTCAATGATCAACTGTCTTCCCTTATTATCCCCTTATAGCTGCTCCTTTAAGAGACAAGCCAAATATTTACAATCTGCAGCTGCTGTCAGTGACCAATTAAGCTTACTACATATTGCTACATGACCCCAGGAGATAGCTTTGTAATCTTTGTTATTGCCAACACGTTGCTGAAAAATGGATATATATATGTATACATATATATGCGTGTATATATATATATATATATATATATATATATATATATATATATATATCTTTGGAAGTTTGTAATACACAGGAGAAAAAAGAGCAACGAAAAATAAAATAAAGAGCATTTGCTCATACAGATTCTGTGTGAAGTTATTATAGAAATCTTTCCACTCCTGCTCCAGAGAAGCATTTTTCTGATGAACACTGGGTAGTGGTTCTGGGGGCTGGACCCACATACCACTAAAGTTGACAGTGTTCATAATAGGAAATACACAACGTACAAGTTGATTAATGATGTCATTTTATTTTAATATATATGCATGTATACATATAGAGAGATACAATTAGGTATAGATATAAATATATAGTTTATCTGTTTCTAAATAGATTGTAAATTTATTGTTTTCCCCCTTTAAATATTCAGAAATATTCTAGTCCTCCATGCTTATCACACTGAGTGAAATAAGCCAGACAGAAATTTTTGCATGATTTTTCTCCTAAAATTCTTCAGGAAAGTAAAAGTGTATTCGTGTGTGTGTGTGTGTGTGTGTGTGTGTGTGTGTGTAGTTAATACTGTACTTGGGGACATCTCATTACAGAAGAGGAAGCATGGATTTGGAATTAAATCAAACTTTAATCTGAACTATATCACTTTATTTGCTAGAATTTTTATTGTCACTTTTTTCTAGTATTTGGGGACAACAGTAATCTTAATAATTTAGTATAATTTAAATAAAACAATTTAAGCAAAGAAATTCGCATACATGTGGCCATATAAAAATAAAGTATTCAATGTTTTTTCATCTTTTTATAATTATATTTCATGTGTCTCATAAAGTGTTTCATTTATGCAAGAATATTTGTGTATGCTCAGCCTCAAAACACAAAAATGTTGATTATTAAAAATATTTTAAATATTCCTACACCATATATACTTGCTAGAAAAGTGTATTAAGAAATTGATTCCAAAATTTTAACAATGTAAATTAAATATTACAAAGCATTTTCAGCTAGTTTTTCAACTAAAACCTTATTAATTATGCAAGTGAAATGCAACAGTAACTTAATCTCTTCCTCAGTTGGTGCAAATCCTTCTAAAATATTTCCAACTTGAAGTGATATAGACACTATGTGAAATGGAACTGAGTAAACATTCATGAGTGAACACTCTTTAAGGCAGAGAAAATCAATGTGTTAATTCTTGGTTTCAGTGAACCCTTCATTTCCAGTTTGCTTCACTCTTGTGGTACATTGACTGTTCAGGAGAAATAGCTTCTATGTTTTTTTCAAAAGTCTCCCAACTAGCATTGCTTTCATACATTTAATGACAATTAATAACCTTGACTGTGTATAAATATAAAGGTAAACACACTATGAGAAAGAAATGCAAACAAATATTTTCTTTCATGCTTGATGAATATATAGTTGAGATATACTAGAAAATGATTTAATACATTGTTGATTTATCAGAACACTAAGTATTTTTAAATCATCATGTAATAAGGCTTACATTTAATAATCATGAATTATACTTATGAGCTTTGATTATAAATGGATATCATCTACAAGGACAGGATTTTAGAAATAAAAATGGAGAATACAATTCACCAATAAAATATTACTCTAATTTTCTGTATACTCTATGAAGACTAAATGCTAGTTATCCACAGTATAGGGTTCCAATGAATTCTATGTAACCCCATAGGTAATGCCTATTAAATAAGAAAAAAATAAAATATGTTGCCTTCAACATACTGTAAAAAATATTTATAATAATAGGATATGTTCTATATTAAAAGTCATTTAGTGAAGATAAAAATTTCAAGTAATATTTTATTCTAACAGAAAAATGGCATTTGGACAGGACAGTTCACTGATATATTTTTAAACTTTTAATAAATTGTTAATGAATTTCTCATATTCTCCACTGGACTCCATAGAGTGTTTCTAGAGCTCCTCTACTATGAGTTGTATTTTCATGTGGACTGATTCCCATGTGGCTTTCTCTTCAAATTGCAGGACTATCAAAATTTTATGTAAAACATGAAGGAGTTGTTTATTATTTGCTTCAGGAAAACTTAGGCTGTTTCATAAAGTAAAATGAGAAATTTAATAGAATCTAGGATTAACTACTTCAAATGACTACCTTTGTTTATTATGTTTTTGTTATTACAGAAAGTCATGTAATATTATGGGCAAGTTTACTGTTTTCTTTTAAAATGCAGACACTATAATTTGTAATACCTGCTCCATTCTTATTTTGTAAGTATTAACCTTGTTTAGTGTCTCCTAGAGCATAATACAAGAGTGATGGAAATTTGTGGAATATGAGGGTTTTGATTCTGTTTATAACAGTTGTATTTTGAATTAATTTCCTCCTAACTTTACAACACATGCTGTCACAGTTCCATATAATGACTTCCCTTGGTTTCTAAACAGTATAATAAGTTTTTTTTTCTTCAATGAATAAGGCCCACTTCAATTGTTTCATTATTCAATTGCTTTGTTGGATTCCAGAAGGAGATAATGCCTCCTTAATTAAAAAGGAAACATTAGCAGTTGATAAAAAATTCAAAGCATTATAACATCTAAAAATAATCACAGATTGTTTGAACATTGTTTCTAAAGTGCATTTATTCACTGGAGTATTAACAGTTATTAAAATTTTTTTAGCCATTTTGTCTCTATTTTAATGGGTCTCTTTTCCTTTGTCCTTTATTTAACTTTCATGAAACAACATAGATTCCAGTAGAAATTATTTTCAGAATAACTGCCACATGCTTTCTGCTACAATCTTGTTCAAGAGCCCAAAATATCCAAGTCTATAGAATACTTATTTCCTTACATGACTTTGGGAGTAAGACCATCTCCAATCCTATTTGCAGGTAAGCTTAAGAAAAGTTCAAAGAGCTCCTAAATCTTCTGCATTGAATTGTAAATAGGTTTTTCCTACAATTCTGCACAAGAAAATATTATTTGTATTTTTTTCATTCAGTTATAATACATATTCAGTTATAATAAATCACATGATTGCATAGTATTCCCAGTAAGACAGGATGAAATTTTTCTTACTGTGAGGCTTAGAGAAAACATGAGTCACAGATGAGAAGCCACCATTATTTTTAATTATTTTGTTACTCTTTAAGAAATAATGTTAGTTAATATTTTAGTTAATAAATTTACTTTCAACTAATGATTGATTACATGAAATTAGAAATGATAAGAGAGGAAAATAAGTTATCTCAACACATATATACATTGTACAAATCTAAAGAAAAATGAAGCTTATTTTTTTGAAACAGTGTAATTTCCTTATTGCAAATAATCACATATGTAAGCCTATGATAACAACCACCTTATTACACACAGCTTGATGAATGGTAAACACAGTGCTCATTAATCCATTATTTGATATTTTGGGTTAAGGCTAATAATGGGTGAGAATGGTTGATGTAATCAGCTCTTATTAGTATTCACCCTGGAAATAGTTTTAGGGATTGATTCATCATTTACCTATGTACTATGGATTATCTATTATCATTCCTAAGGGCCCTACATGCTTTGTTTATTAGCTTAAGGTATAGATGTTCAGATAAGATTAATGGAATGCAAAACTGAGACTTACTATATAACAATACACCTGTGTATATGTAAAAATGAATATTTATATGAATTGTGGGTGTTTGTTTGCATCTGTTGCATGTTTTCAAAAGGATAATCAATGTCTAAAATGCTTTTTGGGAACAAAAGTTAGGACTGTACTAAGGAAATATACTTGTTCTGCCTTATGCTCAAGTGTCTGCCAATGTGTAAAAAGAGGGTTTGAAAGCCTAAACTTTTAGGCATTCTGATGTTCAGCTTACAGCTCTAAAATTAAATCTATTCATTCTGATTTTGATGAATGCAAAATGTTCATTCAGAGTTTTATTATGTTCCTCAATTAATGCAACAACTGTAACAGAAACATTTAAAATGTTATTCAGGATATTTTTAGAGATATTATCATAGCATTAAGGAAAATCCTAAAAAGTCATGGTTATTGGATAAATTCCAACTAAACACTCATATGCTGAGGTACACTATAATCAGAGATGTGTCTGTGAAAACTAATTGATTTTTAAGACTTACTGAAGAGTAAGATAACTGTCACAGAACACATATATTCCAATCACAGTACTTGGAGGAATTAACCTAGAAGCTTCCTTGAAGACTAGCTCACATAGATGTTATGAAAACTGCCAAGGAAGAAAGACAATCATTTGTTCTATTGAGATTCAAAACCTATGAAACACAATTATGACCAACAGGACAAGAAATTATCAATAATAAAATAGCAGTTCTATAATCTTCTGTGAAGGCAACAGCTTTCTAACTATATTTAAGTACCATCAATTGGAAATAATTAATACTATGTACTGGTAAGATGACTGAGTAACCAACACTATAGAGGTGATAGGTCCTAGAGGAAACTATTGCTGCCATTTTTCTAAACCAATGATATTCATAAATATGTTGTAAATAATGTCTATATAGCCACAGATAAGTATAACTCAGACTTTTCATCACAAAAAGTTCTTTTGGCAACAGATGAAGACATTTACAAAGACCTACAACTGGTCTAGACATAGAGAATTATTGACCTACAGAGTACAGTTGCTGAAAAGAAGGACTTATTGTATTTTTTATTTTATTTATTATTCTGATATCTCTTTAATCTGTGCAACTTGAGTAACTTATTATGCTACATATAGATTATCTCAATGTGAAATGTATTTTCTAAAGGGTAAATGGCATGCAAACTAAATTCAGGGTCTGACAAAAGTATAGAAAATAAAAATATCCACCATGATAAGTTCACTGGAAGGCAGTCATCTTTTTACCTATTATGCCATTTAACTTATAAAGTACGGACTATTAGATTTAGTTTTCATTTTGCTTCTGTTATTTTTTTCATTTTCTTTTCTTACAACTAGTTTATACACCAAAAAGTGTTAACAATAGCCATTATATTTGAACTTAAAAATACATATTTAGGGTTGCAAAATACCAAGTTAGTTTGTTATATACTGTAGGAGTCCACAGAGACGCCATAGAGTAGCCTGATTCCATTTTTACTCAAGGTGAGAGAGCACAAGCTTATTTTGCTCAATAAGCTGCATAATAGGATGTTTTGAACAAAGGTGCAATTACCAGGTGTCTTATGTTTTGAGAACTGAAGAAGTGTTTACACCTATCTGTACTTGCCCCTTCCCCTTTCTTGGTATAGAAAACCAAGGAGAAATAAAATTGGGACAGCTGAGTATTTACTCAGAGCCCTCCTGCCTCTGAGTTTTCTTTCTCTTGTCTAATTCTTTCTCTGCAATTTCTCATCCACATACCCTTATACCAAGGACTGTTCTTCAGGTCGAGCTGGATTTGACAGTATACTACTATAACATGGATATCAGTACTCTTCCACATCATTTGTAGAGCACTTGCAAGGCATTAGCAAAGTCTGTGACTTGATTATCTCACATCTCACCTAGCAGTACACAAAGAGAAAATGTCATATTTCATCAGCTGACAAACAATGTGAGAAACTCATTGTAGGCTATAGTGACATATCAACATTAGAATGTACTCAAACCCAACAGTGATGTAAACAAGTACTGGTGGTGATGTATTGTCTATTTAATAAAAATAGTCTGGAATATCAGAGGACACACCACCCACAGAGCAAAGCCATGAAGATCTGGGAGTGCTGACCCATGCCTTTAATCCCATCACTTGAGAGACACCAATCTGTCTGGATTTCTGTTCAAAGACAGAAAGTAAGAGCTCACAGTTCTAATCTTAACTCTAGGAGAGTTTAACGAGGAGTAAAATAGATTGGCAGAAAAAGAAATGTAAGTCAGGAGAAGGCAGCAGTTCAGTATTTTATCTGAGTAACTAGTCAGTCTGAGGACCCGTCAAGATAGGACTTACTCTGTTCAGCTTGAGGAGTTCAATGGGTGAGAATTAACTATTTTGTGTTCCCTATCTCTCTGATATTCCATCTTTTCCCTAATGTCTGGCTCCAGATTTTTATTATAATACTAAATAGACTTTGTGCAATAAGTACAGATGCCAAACTAATGTAACACTAATGCATAAGCTCCAAGTGCTTATTGGATATTCTGTAAATAATTGTTTAACTCTTCCTAATGTCATCAAAACCATCCTGATGATACTTTCTAAAGTAAATATCCATCAGCTCCTTTGCATTATTAATCAAATACCAAATCAAAGATACTTGTGTGAAGATGTTAGGATAGTCCTCCATAAGTTCTGCCTCTGGTATTTATCTACATAGATAATTTTACATCAGGCCATTTAGCCATCCATTTAATTGGGAGAAGAAATTATCACCTACTTCAAAGCAAAATAACATGCCTAATGTAACAAGATATCAAAATATTTAACTTCTATTTTCCCAAACAAATTTTCCTTGCCTCAGATACGGTTTCATACACAGAGCAGTTCTATGTCAAAGGTGCCTGAGAAAGACTTCTTGCTATGAGAAAGCAAGAAACCATATACTTTAGTGAAACAGGCTACATTTACTTCAGACCCTTACATCAATGGTAATTACAGTGAATCCCTTTGCAGTAAAGCTTTAAAATGAGCTACGTGATGGCTACCTTGGAGCTGAAAGCTCTTGGGGAAGCATATATATGAAGAAAACCATATACATATATATGAATGCATGAGGTACAGAAATTCTTACTGAATGGCCTAATATGACTTTCTACTCTTGTCCCTGTAGTCTATGCTTCCAACTACTGAAATTACAAGCATGGCCTGATTCTTTTCACTTTTAGAATCTACTACATACAAATACACTGGGGATTGTGGTAGTTTATTACTAAGATTAGAGAGAATCCAGTCATACCAGTCTCAGTTGAGGTGCTATTTTGGACAACATCTCTTCTCTAGCCCTCTAACATTCTCCCCACCCCAGAATCCAAACTAGTACTGAAAGGCCATTGCAAGAAAAAAAATTTTTTATCAGCTTTGTTAATTGTAGACTTACTGGAAAATGTTACACCCTGCTCCCACACCCTATAGTCAGAAAGTTAGCCCACAGTGCTTAAAATACCTGATGTTTAATGTAACTCGGAATTCGTTTACCCACCCAGATTCACAAAGACATCTGGCCCGGCCAGATGGCTGCACTCTGGAAGACCCTGTTCCCCCGCCCTGGTAGAACTGTCCCATAAACGGCCTGCGAACCTTGGATTTGGGGTCGCCAGCCTCTTCTCGTGCTGTGTGACCCGCGAGCTCGTGTTCAATAAAGCTTTGTTGTAACCCGATATCAGAATAAAACTCTCTGTTCTAGACACCTACTCTAACAGTACTACCATTTCTACTTTCAACCATTTGTACTGCGAAAATGCATTCCCTGGATAACTCATTGTCTTCAAGTTACTCATAGTTGCCTAAGAAACTTCGTATCTCACCAGCATAGCCATTCTTCATTTCTCTAAACTCTCTCTCTCATCGTTGTGCATCAGTTCCACTTTCTCCAGTTTTCTTTCCCAGTGACAATACAGTCATTTGTTACAGTGATATTTTCTCTTGTGTTACTTAGTGAAAGTGTGTTTAGCAGGAGTAATAATTGCAAATATTAAATGCAAAAAAGTCATCTGGGGGCAGGAGACCAAGGCTCAGCAATTAGATTACTTATTTCTCTGTCATGAAGAGCCACAAAACTGGTCACTCTACACAGACTCACAAGGACAGATGTAGACATACACATTAAATCAATAATAAATAAATAAATTTAAAAAACAGAATGTGATTTTTGTCAGGGTTTTAAATTTGTCAAGATTACTTTTCTCCCTCAATATTCTCTTTATTCACTATAATTCTCTCCATTTCTCTTTTTATTCTTACTGTTTTAATTTTTATGTTTGTCTCTCATTTGTCATCACTACCAAAAAGAAATTATGAAAAATAAATGGTACTTTTATTTTCTAACAGACACCAGTTCCTGGATGGTGAATATGGTTTAAATGACAGTTAAGTCTCCTAACTTGGAAGAGGCTCTGAAATCCTTCTTCAAAAATAATAAATAAAAAAGCAAAATAAAACCTTATTGCCATTTCCTATAAAGATCAAATGCATAAATATAATTTGATCTTAAAAACAGAGACAGGCTTATCCTTTAAAACAGCTTTGTAAATGTAACACATGTTCAAACTTTGCGTTTTCTGTAAGATGCAGAAGTTAGTTTTCAGTTCTAAGATGCACATTTACTGAAAATTTACTAGGAACAGATTGAATGAAAATGCTGACTAGATCACAAATGTTCCCCCCTAGGAAGATGCAGATATGCTATCAGATCTCCCTCAACTGAGGGTCACTGCCAAGTACAGCATACACTTCATACTGCAATGTAGATCCATTAAAAGATAATGAAAATGCTTTGCTATTATAATGATGATCATCATTTTACAATAAACATTACAGAAAGGAAACAGAGTATAAACTTTCCGGGATTATCTCAGGAAGACCTTTGTGTTTTGATAGTTTGCCACCAGAAATTTAAGATTGTTGCAGTATAATGTCTTTGATCTGTTCAGGGTAACCATTGTAACCTGCAGGTATAGGGCAGTGTTATAAAATCCACATGAACTCAAAGATTTTATAAGCATATTCAGCACATTTCTCCTGTGTTTTTCTATATCCCGATGCTTTCCATAATGACATATGCATTTCCACACAAGCACATGACAAGCTCTTCCTAAAATCACAGAGTAGCAAAGACAGTTCCAAATCTTGTCTTTTTGATTCTTGATCTTAATTTTATTTTAGTGACTAAAAGAAGTCCTTTGTTTTTATTTCTTTATCAATACTCATTCTAGATATTACTCTAAATTTTGACATTGAGTGAGTTCTTAAAATTAATGTATGGTTTATATAAACTCCACATTTATATACTAATTGTGAACATAATTTATTCATGTAAAAATTTATAAATACCATGGTCATTCATGAAAACATACATACAGGTAGCATTATGACATACTAAATAGATTGTACACACAATATGTGTATGAAAATATATTTATGATATAAATTTATAGATGTATAAATAAATAAATTTATAAATGTATAAGTCTGTTAGTTAATGCATGCATTGTCAACTAATGAATAGAGAAGTCATTAATTTGAAGGAGAGTGGGAGTGGATTATGGATGGATTTGGAGAGAGTAGAGAGAAAGGAGAGGTAGTTTTAATTAAATTATGATCTAAAAAAATAAAATAAATTATTCTCATTTTTTTGAAGAAAACTACATAAAGATAAGCCAGATCCCATGGATCTTTAATAATGGTTGCTTATTGGATGTTGGACTGCCTTCTGAGACCTTCCATTGGTCTGACTCTTCCTGCAACAAGTGATCAACAAGGTGAATAGAACATTAAACTGTCTATTTTAAGAGTAAAGAGATTCATAATAACTTCAATAAGATGTGTTCTCTACAAGTAATTGTTACTTTTAGCAACACAAGAGTGCATAAAACATTTTTTTCACATCATATACTGACAAAAAAATTGTGCTTTATAAAGTATACACATTCCTATTTGTCTGTTTGCTTGATCTGTTAATAGCTGTATCCTCCCCTGACTTTTGTTCACTAGTTATGAAAAACTCATTCATATAAGCACCAAAACTATGTGTTTTGTGCAGCTTTTAAATATAAGAAACTTTAACACTGTTTCTTTTAACTTGTGATATGCAGCTAAATAGATAACTTATATTACAGCAACTATGTGCTTCTATTGTCTACTATGGTCCTTTTTATATAATAAATTAAAAAGCTATTAAAAAACCTAAAGGTAGGTTAGAAATAATTGCTTAGCATAAAAAGTTCCAGAATCATTCTACAGAACTAACCCCTCAAAAAGAAATAAGAGATTTAAAAGAAACTACCCTTTCTTTATTCATGAATTAAAATTATTCATCGACTACTTAATATGATTATAAGGCAAAGAATCTTAGTAGTGTTTACAGAACTCTAATTGCATCGGAACTGGGTAAAATAAATTTATTACCATCAAAAGATGTAACATTCTTTAATTTTGAAAGCTTTACGATAATATCTTATTGTAATTCAGTCAGATAGCTTGTTATTTTAATTAAAAAACATAAAAGATACAAGAGAATATTATTATAGCAAATGATATATTAATCCAATGAAAGGAAGTCATTTTAGTTCCTGTACCACTTGTGCTTACAAATCAGGACAGAACAGATGAAGAAGCATCAAAGGTTTACATATCCTGTAAACTGTTCAGAAGTAGGTTGATCATTCATGCCACCTGAACATGCTTCATCAAAAGTGATCTATTGACATTGGACCCCACGTGTGTTAATCCCAGCCCTTTATGACCTGTTGTTTAACAGGTATCAAGGAGCTTGTTTGTATAAAAGAGTTTCTGAAGCAGACAAAGGCATCATCATTTTTTTTTCAAAAATCTTTCCTTGCTTTCTATATCAGTTGTGGAAAAATATTTAATAAAAATGTCACTTGTCTTCAGACACTGAACTTTTGCCACATCTTGCAATCAAGTCAATTAAAAGCCTGAAACTTAAGTACTGGGTGTGTTATTTTGTAATGTATGCAGTCTAAGTGTAACCTTCCTTAAAAAAAAAGTAATAAAAATAAGAAACAAAAGAAAAAAGGAGGAAGAGAAGAAGAAATAAAAAGAAGAAAGCAATCTTACTATTCCTTGAATTTTTCATTAAGTTTTTAAAGCCTATACTGAATGCATAGCTTTAGTGTTAAATTAATCCATTACTGATACAGACTAGTGTGTGTGCTTGTGTGTGTGTGTGTGTGTGTGTGTGTGTGTGTGTGTGTGTGTTGTGGTAGTCTTTTATTAAAATCAGCCAAGAGGTTAAAAGCAAACTTCATTAAAGAAAACAAATATCTAAAGATAAATATTGGAAGCTATTTGTGGATATAAGTTAATATATATATTTGTGGTGTTAAGTGCTACCTTGAATCTCTTTGGGTCAGTAAAGTAACTTCTATTTTTATAAAACTCTGGTAGGTGATTTCCTTAGGGAAGAAGATAATAATCCTAACATAATAATGACCATAACAATAAATACGAGTTTTGTAGGAAAGAAAAGATAAAGAAAGTTTTGAAATTAAGTTCTATCTCTGGCAGACTTCAGACATATGAAACAAAAATATAACAGTAAAGCCACAGCACAGACTATAGGCATGTAGGAGACACGAGAGAGAAGAGGAGAATATTATCTGGGCTTGCTCTTTGTCTAATTTAGTTCAAGAGAAAATCTTATTTTTAATTTTTAAGATCTTGTCAGCATAGAGCATAAGATTCTGGCTATTGCTAGGTTATTCAACTGTAGAGATAGAAATGGAGCAAGCACTCTTAAAGAATGTTTCATGGTATCTTCAGTTAACATAGCGTTAACAGTGATTCTGAACTGTCAGTGTATAAGAATGATTATTTGAATCTTGTCTGTGGTTTGAAATTAATATTTATCACTTTATTAACATAAAATATATGCCATTGCTTAGAGGTCAAGTTGCATATGACTAACATTGATTAAAATAGAATATAGTATATTCAAACATCCACAAAATGTCCCCTATCTGATTGACATGAGTTTGACTCTTTCATGCTATTTAACCAGATAGCTTGAGAACATGGAAATTAAACTTTCTAAAGCAAAATAAAAAAAAAATCCTGGCAATAAATTATTTTGGTTCCTATGATTCTGATCATTACATTTCTTTCTTTATAATCAGACATTTGCAGATGACAGCTTATGCTGGAGAGGATGCGGAGCAAGGGGAACACTCCTCCATTGTTGGTGAGAGTGTAAGCTTGTTCAGCCACTTTGGAATACAATATGGAGGTTTCTCAGAAAATTGAGAATCAATCTCCCCAAGGACCCAGCAATACCACTTCTGGGTATATACCCTAAAGAGGCACATTCACACTCCAAAGGTAT
>PVIH01024594.1:0-22430 GCA_004025045.1 Sigmodon hispidus | reverse complement strand
AAGTGGAGACTGATCTAAGCATTACTGGGTCAGTGGGACCATGGGACTGTCTGCTCCCTGCCCAGGGAGGGGATGGGGAGTTGCAGTGAAGAAAAATGACCAGATGTGTTGGGAGGGGGAAGAGACCTTGAATAAGGATATACAGGGATGAAAAAAAAAATTCAGAGGGAAAGATGAACACAAAGAAAATATAGGTGTACCAATCTTATTTGTATTTCTTCCCTTGATAAGCCATGCCTATCATTCTTATCCTCTGTATAGTTATTGTTAACTCTTCCACATTTTAAATTCTTTTTACTGTGTTTTTTTTTTTTGATAAATACAAAATAAAGAAGAGAGAAAAAAAAAAAAGAGAAACATCCATGGATCCCCTTGGGAAGGGAAAATAGATAAGATCTCCTGAGTAAATTGGGACCATAGGGGCTAAGGACAGAACATGAGGGAATGGGATAGTTGTTTTAGGGGAAAGACAGAGAGGGAAAGCAATGAAGTAGATACCATGATAGACAGAGCCATTATGAAGCTAGAGAGAAACCTAGTGCTTGGGAAATACTCAAGGTCTCACAAAAATGACCTCAGCTAAGACTTCAAGCAATAATGGAGAAGGTGCCTAAACTGGCTTTTCTCTACAATTAATTTTATGATTATCCTAATTGTCATTATAGAATCTTCATCTAGAAACTGATGGAAATCATACTGGTCTTTATGAAGTTTATAGCTTT
The DNA here is from genome assembly GCA_004025045.1 of Sigmodon hispidus. Classification (NCBI taxonomy): domain Eukaryota; kingdom Metazoa; phylum Chordata; class Mammalia; order Rodentia; family Cricetidae; genus Sigmodon; species Sigmodon hispidus. The sequence goes on along the minus strand of PVIH01024594.1, from coordinate 21,708 downwards.
AATTAATATCTTGCAAGAAAAAAAATTAGTATAAAAAAAATGGATTGAAATCCAAACAACATACAAAGCAATAATGCAAGTATTTTTTTTTATTTTTATCAAATATAAGCATGGACTCTGAAAGCCATATAAACTGCAATCTAAGAGGGACTCTATCTGAAATGGTCCTGAAGGTATTATGCCAACATATGTATAATGACTCCAGTGAAGCACAAATCCTCTCAATGACTCAGAATTTAAGAGATTACATAGGAAATACAATCATGACTAACACAAACATACTATGTTTGAAGAGCCCAGTTGAGAAAATCTAATTTCTACTCATACTAAGTCATGAATGTAGTATTCAGCTTGTATGCATGTAGTTTGTGTGTGTGTGTATGCTCATACACATATCCACGTATATACTAATTGGTAGAATTAGTCTTTGTTATTTGAATAATTATTTCAATGGCAATCACAGTGAGGAAAAGGGATATACACTGGAGAATTTAAACTACAAGATAACTAAGACTTGGTCTCTAGATCGATAATTTATTATTAGGTAGTTGAGAGAGGAGGGGCAGAAAAAAAGAAGGCTTCTTTTGAAAAAAAAAAAAAAAAGAAGTAAAGTCTACTAATCCCCAAGTGATTAAAGAGATGCTATCCAGATACCAAAAAAAAAAAATGATACTGCAGAAAAAGTGTAAAAGAACAAAAATATAAAAGCCTGAGGAAGGAGTAGAATGTTATAGATCACTGAATTCTAGGCATGATATACCTATTGTATGCCTGAACTCCCAGTAGCTTTGATGACCAGCAAGACCTCTGTTGGGCTAATCAACATTCTGTTATGAAAGTTGGGAGATTCACAATACTACAGTGTTCCCTGAGGACACAAGGGGACTTCGTGATTGCTAGTGAAAAGAAAGATATTTTCTTCAGTGGTATAGCTACTGCTCTGCTGTTCATACTCCTTAAGAAGCCCTCATCAATTTCTCTGTAATAATCTTACTAATAATACTCACTGGTTCACACAGATAAAGAGGAAAAGAAACATATTCTACATACCAGACTACATATGACTAATCAGTGTACTGTAATCTGATTAATATTCAATAAAATGAGCCAAGTGGTAGTGGTGCATGCCTTTAATCCTAGCACTCAGGAGGCACAGGCAGGTGGATCTCTGCCAGTTTGAGGCCAACATGGTCCACACAGTGAGTTTCAGGACAGACAGGGCTAAGCAGAGGAAACCCTGTCTTGAGAAACAAAACAAAACAAAAAAACTAGTAGAAATTTTGATAAGATGATAGGTTCCATTTTACTGTGTGTATTTTATAGTTGGCAAAGCAATGAGGATTATACAATTCATCAGCACTTTCTAAATTATACTTTAAATAAATAGTATAGGTAAAATTGGAACTTAATTCTACTAAAATCAGATGGGCTTTAGAGCATAACACAGCAAGACATCTCAGTACACACCTGGATAGGAAGATCATTATAGTGAAGGAGAGTAGCTACACTTAGGGTGACTTAAATAGAGAACTGAAAGATACCTCTGGAAGAGAAGAACGCAGGATGGATCTGAAAGGTAATGGGATCTTTTTCCTATAAGGATCTGGATGGATTATTTGCATTTTAAGAGATCATTTCACCTAGAAATCAAACATGGTTGTAGGGTTTGGCTAATATTATTACGTAAAACTAGAACTCAATGCTAGAAAATTTGTGGCACTTCAACAGTATAGATATGGTGCCTGTGTCATGAGATTCCAAGTCACAGGGTCGACTTCTCTATGCAAAAACAAAGGTTTCTTAATTGGAATCCAGGAAAGGGCTTTTCAATACTCCAATTACATTTAGTGAAGGAGGAAGTCCTGAGCCCTGGTTACAAAAGGCTTCTAAAGGGAAAAAAAACACAACCAGGGATCTGTATGTCTTGGCATTCTAGGATTAGGTAAGGGGATATAGAGTGAAGTAATCTTTTGAAATTATTGGTCATGTTATAGGCACAAAATTACCAATGATTATAAAACACTGACAGGATCTATGGCAAGACATAGGATGCCTGCAGAGATATCTGGCGCTTGTTAAATTTTACTACCATGCCTCTTGTTTGACTGTGTCCAGGATATTTGCTTTGAACTCTACTGTCACATTTTGGAAGCTTGATTTCAACCACTGGTCACTGTATAGAGGCCTGTTCTCAGGATGGTGTTGATTCTGCTCTTTCACTGATAAGTTTCCAAGCACAAACAATTAGAAGATTGTTATCCTGATGTTCTTCTTGCTTCAACAGCTGATGGAAATGAGAGCTCAAACATCTGGTGAGGTATAAAGGGGAAGGAAAAACCCTAGAAGTTTAGAAATCAGGAATTGCATGGCTCCAAGCTACAATGACAGGGGTCAGGGAGCAAATGAAGATTATTCTAGGATCAAAGAAGCCACTATTTCAAGTTGCTAACTTGGAAATATTATATCAAATGGGAGCTTAGAGGCACAGAAAGGCATTCAATACTGAAAGAGGAGAAACTAAAGCTTGTGCAGAGTCCCAAATTACTTATTTGAGAGACCCAGAGTAAAGGTGATTTTCACATTTTATATTATTCCCCTCCTTGGGGCAGACTTTTGAAATGACAGGGCAAGACTGAAGTATCACTTAATTTTTCAAGAAGCTCAAGCTGGCACTGAGTATTAATGTGACTGCAATCAGTTCCACATAGAAATCAGGGCAGGCTACAAAAAGACTGGGATGATTTCTTATCTTTTAACTACGTATGGATTATTTACATATGAAAATTAAGATCTTTTTATCACATGAGAGATATTGGAAGCAATATCTTAACCCCACAAATAACATACTCAGTACTCAGATCATGGTTTTTAATATAGATTCAATCAAAGAATGCCAAAACTCCATGGGGAAATAACTGATTTTTGGCTAGGAAAAGAAATGTGAAATGAGTTTGGAATATCTTCAAAGTACCAGAAGTGGGATCATAAAAGATTTTGGAAGGAAGAGGGAGAGGAAGAAGAAAGGTAAAGAGACAGAAAGCTTGAAGTATACATTGACATACATTCAATACAAATAAAAACATTTAATAAACAGATAAATTTCCCAGCTAAAAACATTACTTAGAAGATTTGCCCACCTGGAGGAAGGAAACTGTCAGCCTCATTCATATGAACTGCATGTAGTTATTTCTCCAACAAAGACACCACACCACAAAGGAGGGAAATTTTAAAAAGTAACAAATTTTAAAAGCAACTGTTTGGATGAGCAATCTGACAAATTCTCTGCCTCCACCAAGTGACCACAGCCACAAATCAACCATGAGAGTGTGAGCTTTTGACACTTCTGGCTCGGTGTTCCGAATCTCACAGATCTGACCCTTGTCAAATCAAGAGAACAATGAAACAAGCCATTATTTCCTAATTTTGAAGACTGCATCCAGCTCCTCAGTACTGCCAAAGCAACAAGAACAGAGGAAGTTTGGAAAACTGTCACAACTGAGAAGACTTTACAGAGACATTATTAAGATCCACTTTGATGTCTCCAATGAAATCCTGCAGGGGAAATAAAATCATACGGAAAACCCAAGGTGAATGGAATGATGTGTGAACATGAGTCAATGGGAATGTGCCAATGTTGGCTCACTCACTGTAAATGAATTATCTCACAAACAGAAGGTGTTAATAATTGGAACCAGTAGACACACTTGAATTTTTCTTTTCCCTCAAAACTCAAATTATTCTCAAACTTTTAAATAATAAACAAAACAATTTCTTATTAATAAAAATGCCAATATGTACTGTCCTTTTTCTTTACCTCAAATTTTGTCTCATATAGATACAAAGGTGGGGCAGTTCATAGCTGCAAAGGAATATCGTTTGTGGTTAACATCTTGCCAACTTAACTCTGCATGCTGATAATTCTAGCAGCAAACATTCATCTAAAGCACATTGCACTGTTAGTGCTGAGAACACAGCTATGAGGTAACAGAGAAATGGTGGGAAGGGAAAGAAGATTTAAGGAGAAAGGAAAAGAACGAGAAAATAAAAGCATGGACAAAGAGAAGTGATTTTACAGGCAGTTTAATGAACTGAAACTTTCAGAGAGAAAGGAAACTTTACACATTATCTACTTAACTTTCACCCTGTAAACATAACTAACCTTCAGCCTCCACTAGATGCAGCCCCTAAGCCTTCACATTCAGTGCTAAAGAAAAAGGAAACATCTGATAATGATGAAGTCATCAAGTCATGTTCATTAACACCAGGTGCACTATCAGCCTCTTGTAACCAGATCATATCTCACCCCAAAAGCACTAAGCAGAGAGAGCCAGTAGGAGTGAAACAAGGCTGTTGATTCCCAAAGAGCAACCCCAGGAATTTTCTTCTTCCAACAATGCTGAACCAACCCTCCCAACAATGCAACCATGTTCAAATACAAGAGCCTATTAGGGATATTCTTATCCAAACCATCAGAAGCCTCCCGCTCCAAAACAAACAAACAAACAAAACGACTAGACATCACAGACAGACATGAGGAAGTTATTGTCCATATGGTAGGGCACTAAAAGAATAGAATGGATTAAATGTGTTTGTTCTTTTTACTCTGTTGTTGCAATAAACAGCATGACAAAAAGCATCTTGGAGAGGAAAGGGTTTATTTAAACATCACCTAGGGACACAAAGGTATTAATTTGAATAAGAAACCTTGGGAAAATGCAACTTGATAGCTTTCTCTCTGTGTCTTGCTTAACTACATGTTTTTTTTATGTAGCACAGGCCCAATTGCCTAGGGATGGAACTACCCAGAGTGAGCTGGGCTCTATTCATTATTTAGCAATTAAGAAAATGCTTTATAGGCATGGTCATAGACTAGAATAATCTGAACAATTCTTCAGTTGAAGGTTTCCAGGTAACTCCAGGCTTGTGACAAATTGATAGCTGAAGCTAAGTATGGAAATGGTGAAGCATTATTAAAATCATAAAAGAATAATGGCAGAACTGATAAAGCAAAATTTTATTTTGAAATAAAATCTCACATTATGTATTTCAGTGGTCATGGTCCTGATTTTTAAGAACTGAGAGGAAAATATTTTGTTATCTCAACAGACAAATGGATGTTTTGATTTTATGACAAGAAAATTTAAATAAGAAGGAAATAAGTTAAATAATAACAGGAGAAATTGTAGTGGTGCTATAAAAATGACAGGTATGTTAGAGATGACAGAGTCAAGATTATCCCTTCAACAGACCCTTCGTAAACTTGATCCTAGACACAGTGGGTTATTAAGTAATACCAGAAGTGGACTGCCTTCTACATAGTTGGTTGTTGGGGATGTCACAGAGTACCCAAAAACAGTGCTAGGTCTTACTATTCCTCTTTGTTGCCCTCCAGAATTACAAATGGAAAACATCACATACCTTGGCTGCATACCATTAAGTTTTAATAAAATAATAGAATAAGAGAAAAACTGCCTGAGAGCCCAAACAACTATAAGGAAGTACTAATAGCCAGCATTAGAAACAATAGAAGAATAAACCAGATAATGTCAGGGGTTATTTTGTGCTATATAATGAGCCACAAGATAAAATCTTAAACAATTTCAATAAGTTGCTGAATTATTTGGAAGTATTATTTGGAAGAATTTCTCACCTAACAAAAATTAATATCTTGAACATAAATGATTTTCATAGAGCTCAACAAAAAAGCTCCAATAATCAAATTTTAAAATGAGTAAAAATCCTCAATAGGTATTTCTCAGAAGAAGATATGTAAACAGCGACATGCACATGAAAAACTGAAGACTATAACTGATTAATAGGGAAATGCATAGACTGTCTCACCCCAGTTAGAATGCTTATAATCAAAAGCACAAAATATAGCAAATGGTGGTGTAGATGAAGAAAAGGCAGAACTATAAGTCACTGTAAGAATGTATATAAACTACTTCAACTGTTATGAAAAATAATGTGAAAAGTGCCATTTTTAAATGTCTAAAAATGGACACTAAAAATGTCTTTAAAAGGTTTGGTTCAATGTCACAGTGCATGCTTAGCATATGCAAGGACCAGAATTTAATCTCTAGCACCACACATAAATTATAAAGGAGGAATCACTGATGATCCAACAACTCCACTGGAAATATATACCCCAAAGAAATTTGATCATCAAGTTGAAAAGATATTTGCACTGGAATGTGCATTGTAACATCATTCACAATACTCATTATACAGAGTCAGCCAAGGTGTCTGTCTATGGATGGATGATTAACATGTGGCAATGGGCTATCATATGAATACATACATTTGAGACATCAGAAAACTGAGGAGCATCCTGACTACTAACATAGATGAGGAGCTCAGAACAAATAGTAGTAACATGTTCTCACTCACAGGTAGAAACTAATCAAGCTCAGAAGAGAGAATGATAATGTTCACTAGAGAGTGGAATAAGGTAAGATACATACAGGGAGGATGAGCAGAAAGCAAGTAGACAAAGCTCAACAAAGCAGGTAGAATCCACCCCAATGCTCCGTGGGCCACTATAATGTGTGTTTCAAAATAGGTGGGAGTATCTAAACTTTGCCAGTATAGAAATGCTTGCTGAAAATGCTAGTTATCCTAATTTGATCACTATGCATTGGATAAATGTATAAAATTTTATATAAACATTATCTCAATAGGAACACTGAATACTGAGAACTTTGAGTACTGTGTTCTAATCTAAAGCATCTTAAACTGTGTTATTATGGATGTTTCAGCCATTGAGATTTGAATACAAAGGATGAATGATGCCCTTTAATATTGTTACCTGAGAAGATGAGCAAAGCAGACCTGGGCAATCGAGTTCAATTGCAATAATGTCACCTCACCACAGGTTGTAGCCAATTACACAAGTATGGGGATGCCCCAGCCAGCACTGTGAGTAGAAGCCAGGCATAGCACTTCAGTACATATTTACCAGTCATGGAGTGGGCTGTACTCAGGGGAGGTGGGTAATGCTGGACCACAAAACTGATTTTAGCCAGGAGCAAAGTCCAGCTGTGCTCTCACTGACCAGCCCTGCAACAGCTGGGAGGTGAATGCCTCCATTCTGAGACCTGAGTGAGGCGGTGCCCACTAAATGGCCCAGTCACTAATTAAGTCAAATTGCAGCACAGCCTTACAGCAGATTTACTCTGCCATTGCACCATTTACATCTCTATGAAATAGAGTTTCAATTAATACCCACCAACCCTGCTTGAATATTTTTTCTTTTCACTTCGCTGATTCCCCTCATTTGCCACCAACAAACATTGTGTCTGTCCTCTGACCCCTGAACTTCATTCTCCTGCCGTCTCTAATTTTGATGCTGTTGCACTCTTTATACAACACTCTGCAAACTTGTTCTGCATCATCAAATTCCAGAAGGCATTCTCAGAGGGCAAGAGCTTAGGGGTGAACATATATTTGCAATCATCTAAGAGGAAGAGGACCTGCATGGACTTGCATGTTGTGAACCATATTTCTTGGGTGTTAGAAACTACATTTCTTGTCCTGGTTCTCTCTCTGGGTAAGAAAATCTGTCATACCAATGTCCCCTGTAATGGTAAGCCTATGAAGTCACTCTAGATGGGAAATCATAAAGGAAGTATGTCATTACAAAATAATTGGTATTATCTACAAACCTTAGTAAGTAAAAGTCACTTTAAGGAAAACAGTAGTATCTTAAGGATAAATGGCTTTAAGACACAGTGTACTTGTAAACATGTGTGCTTTAAGGGGGCAAATACACTTTTATTTCAAAGAATGTGAGTCCTTAGATCTGACTTACTGAAGAGGTAGCCATTTTACTGCCTTTTTGGAATATTAGAGATTGATCCAATGGCTTCAGGATGCAAAGTAAATGTTCTACCACTAAGATACATCTGTCATGCTTTACATTATATTACATTATGTCATTCAGCAGGACTGACCTCACTATGTAGCCCAGACAGAGCTCAACTTACTAATTCATGTGCCTTTATCACCCATGTTCTGGGATTCTACTTATGAGTTTTCTGTCTCTTAGAGAACTTATTGAATTCTAACATAGCAATGCCAGTCACAGAGTCCATTCTTAATACATTTGCACTGAAAAAATAAGTGAATAATGGACCGAGTATTCTAGGAATAGAATGATGCAAACAAAGGAACTCACGTGGGGATACACAGGCTACATCTGCATAGATAAAGAATTCTGCTTTGTTAACTGTCCTTCATTATAGTCAATGAACACCAACTGGCATGGGAAGACCAAGGTACTAAGGAAAATAAGTTTAAAGATAAACAAGCTCTGTCTTAACCAAACAGATTAGTAAAGGCGTCCTTCAACACTATAGGTTACAGAAACAAAAGCACTCTGGTTCTAAAGACTGTGGCTGGGCTCATTTGTTCACTGCCAATAACCTTGATCAAAGCCAAGGTTTAATTTCAACACCATGAGATACTGAATGGAACCTTCTATTTCACTATTCCCATGAAATCAGTTCTAAACAGGTTTAAGAAGAATGTTTGAAAAATAATCTATGGCTATCTGTTTCTATCAGCTGCAATAGCTATGCCAAGTACTAAAAAGAAGTTGCATTGTTGAATGAATGACTGCTCAAGCTTATTTTCAAGCACTGCCATTTTATTCTGTGTTCAGAGTTATGAGGATTTGAGTCTTCAGGCTGGACAGCATTGACCTTGAGATGAAGGACTTCAGTCTCAGATGTGAAAACTGACTGAGTTGATTCCACAAAGGACATGGCAGATTTGACAAAGCTAGAAGAGGAAAACTGGTGCTGTAATAGAAAGGCAAACGCTTTCTTAGAGGTATATAGATAGATGTAATTTAGGGGGGAAACCAATACAAAAGTGAAAGAGTATGTCTGTGTGGACATACTATCTCCTATGATACCTTTCTTTTTGGAATTAGCTTGATCTTACTTTGAATACTGAGTTCTGAAGGAGGAAATATCAACCTCCAATTCATGAAATGTAAAAGCAGTAGAGGTCAGACTTAAATTGCTGCTTTGCCTGCAGCTTAGACCATTCTGGGTGATACCACCCTGCCTTGGTTTCTTCCTTATTGCTCTTGTGTAATACTCTACCATCAGCCATTTGAAGAAAAAAGGGTTTATTTAGCTCACAGTTCTGGATTATGGTACATCAAGACAGGGAAGTCAAGGCATAAAGCTTAAATCAACAAATCACATTTATTCCACAGACAGAAGAGAGCAATGGGATGTATGCTAGTACCCTACTCAGTTTCTCTACTTGTACAACCAAGTCCTGTCCACAATTCAAATAGGTCTTTGCACATTCATTAACATAAGATAATCTTACTTGGCATGCTTAGAGGCCCATCTTCTGGGTGATTTGAGATTTTTGTCAAGTTGATGATTGACACTGTCACAACTACATGGCATATATTAGGTCTGGTGGCACCCCCTCTCCACCCACTTCCTCTGGACAAACAACTTAAATTTATTATTACCAAAGGATCGCAGGATATTGGAGATATGGGAATGCACAAACATGTCTCTTAGACTCTGGAAAGGAGTGCATTTCTCCAACATTGAAGTCCAGAGCTCAGAGGTTAACTGGGGTTGCTCAGTTAATCAGCTAAATAGAGACTATGGTATTAGCATTTCAGTTTATCTTTCAACTGTATAGTCAAATGTGAGTTTACATAAGAACCTGGTGGATCTACTGGGAAAATTCACACATTAGTCATCTTTAGAGTTGCATCCACATATGCCTCATGGCAGAAGTCAGTTGGCACCAGAAACTGGAGCTGTGTTCTAGATGCAGGAGCTGAGGAAGGCAAAGGCCATTATTAGTCATTCCCCGGCATGATTGCCTGGATGGAACTCCAGCAAGAATACCTCAAAGGAACATTCAAGAGAGCCCCATAAGACAACATCTCAGGGGTGTCTGTGACCTAGGAATCCCAAGAAAACTGCCCATCTCAAGAAAAACATTTGACAGTATTTGTGATTTTTGCTTATGCTTCAAATACTTCAATATACTGGGCAGTATAGAGGAATAAATGATAGTAAAATATAAAGGAGTATAAAACTGACCATAAATGTTCAAACTAAAAGCATACAAGCCTGAGTCAGCTCTAAATTGGAGGCTAGAAAGGAGTAGAAGCCAGAAGGAAGCTTTAAATTCAAAGTTTTGTCTTTATACTAATCTAGTATGCTAAACATTCCTAAGATCAAGCTAGACAATTGAAAGAGAGATGTGACAAACCTTGGCAAGAGGAGGCACATGAGAAAAAACTAAATTTTTCATTCCTTGAGGCAATACCAATAAATTAACAACATAGGCTTGATATCATATAAATATTAAACATTTAAATGTGAGGAATACAAGGTAATTAAAGTTTTATAAAATTATTTTCTGTAGAACTCGGGAATGCAGAGTTCAAAATAAACCATAGATATTAACACTCTACATATTATTACAAATGTGATTTCAGTAGAACAGATATATACGTGTGGTGTGTGTGTGTGTGTGTGTGTGTGTGTGTGTGTGTGCGTATGTTTGTGTCACTGCTATGCATCACATCACAGTTACAAATCTACATCCTGCTTAGTTGTTCTAGTGCCCGACATGTACTCTGCTAAGGGTTGACTTGGGAAAAACTGAGTTAGATCCTGGGAAGGCTGATATAAGTACATATGTACATACATACATACCTCATATATACATATACATCCTACCATCTGTACTGAATTAGTTTACCCACTAGATAAAAAGATAATTTACTAAATCTACAATTTAGGGTGGGAAAGTTAAAAATACTTTAATATTTTTTTATTCTAATTTCTATTTAGCAGAAACTTAAGAGGGACTCAAAAAAGTCACTTTTCCCTAATTACAAAGAAAAATATATAGTATTTATAAGAAAATAAAAGGAACTATTGACTACATTGAGAAAATACATAATAATAAGAAAGATGATGTCTATTTCCCATTGTGTGAAATCTAGATTTTAAAAAAATACATAAAACTAATAAGAGTAGAGGCATATTTACAGAGACAGCTCAGCAGTTGGAAGCAAAATTTGCTCTTGTAGAGGACTCAAGTTCGGTTCCAAGTACCTAGGTCTACCTGCAATCTTTAAGAAATCCAATGCCCTCTTTAGTATCTATGAGTACCTACCCTCCCATACACAAACACAAATATACACACACAAGATATTGTGAATATAAAAGGAAATATTTGAGAAAATAAATGGTAGGATTAAAAAAGATACTAGAATATTCATCAGAATATAATTGAAATACATCATTTACATGTCTGAAAATATTTTAAGGAGACCCACCATTGTGCAAAATTACTATAGACTAATTTTTAGAAAGGATTCAGATTATGGTATCTTTCTTCTTTCTTTTTATGCACCACTGCTTTTGCAATCTCTGCTAGTGAAGAGGCGGCCAAGAAAGGTCTGGATAGAAATCTACTCATGTTGCTGCTGTCAAGCAAGACTCCTTGGGGAAAGAGATGAAAAGTTTATGTTCAAGTTGCATGTATGAGGGTTAACAGGGTGATTGTTGCATCTAACCTATGCTATGCATAACCGAAAACTCCTTTGCAAGTAGAGGGCACCTGTTTTCAGGCCTGGAAGATGGATTGGCATTATGTATTTTATTATTTAAAAGGCAACACTGGAGATGATTAAGTTTCTAGGAGCCAGCCAGTGCATCAGATAAGAGGTGGCTGGCTTTGACCGGGTAATTTCACCACTGTGTAGCAATCTAAAAATGAGAAAAATGTCATGTCCAAAGAATTCATCAAATCTGTTTTTTCCCACCATGAAATATTTGCAAGCAACTTAAAGCCAACTGCATGACTTGAGTTACAGAAATATAGTAAAGATTCCATAAGAAAATGAAGTAGAAATCTGACATTATTAGTGGTTAAAGCTGAGTGAGATGGATTGCTTTTCCAAAGTTTTTAGCTATATGTGATTCACATACTATGACATTGTTCCTGCAAAAATGCACAAACAAATAATGCTGACCAAGGACAATAAGGGTTCTAAGTTTTCTCTACTGAACTTCCCAAATTATCTACTAATATCTATGCCTCTCTTTTAATAATAGGAAAAGAACATGGTATTTTAGAAGTTTTTTCATTCTTTTTTATTATCTTTTATAAATGAAATAGTATTTTTATCTGTGTATATCTTGTTCAAGCTCCCTTCCCCCTCCTACCCCTTCCAGTAACTCTCTCTTCCCCACATCTCTTTATCTCACCCCCAGCAAGGGCAGGAGGTCCCAAGGTCCCATCATGGCTCTGTTCAGCTAAAAGAGTTTTAAATAAAATTTGAACAACTACAAGCATTCCAACTCTATAAGAGCCTAGCAATCTACAATGGGAAATATCAGCACTGGGGCACTAGATTCTCACCTCACACTCACATGCTATCATTCTTTCAGTAACTCAGACACGTTCATCCATGTGTCTCATGTGCTTTGAGTATATGAGGATTCGTAAGTGACATCATACAATAGTTTCAAACACCGCCTTCAGGTAATCACTTAATACAAAATTTTTATTTAAATATATAAATATTAAATCATTACTCCTTGTTCTATCATGATGTAATGTAACAATCTATGCTTAGCCCTACCTTTTCCAGGTTTGGAAATAGAGGAGAGATATCCTGCCATGCCATACTTTATCATCACCTATTTATTCACATATACCTCTTTTTGTCTCCAGGGGAAGCAAAATGTACAACCAACTGATATGTAAATCCTCTATAGGTGGGAAGGCTAACATTTTGAGAATTTAAATCATACAGGAGCAAAAACAGTAGTAAATCTATTTTTCCTTCTTCTAGAAATCTTGGATTTATACTGCTGTGTTCAGCTTCAGGCACAACTGTGGATTATTAACTTAATAACAGGCCCAGAGTCACTTTTTATTTATTAAGGTTTTACTACAAAAGAGCTAATACTTGCCTTATTTTAGGACCTTATAGCCCAATTCCTAAAATCAAAATGTACTTCTTTTTAAAATTACCCTATGTAGTTGCTGATCATACATTGACATTTATTTTTAAAGCAAGTGATCATACATAGATATTTATTTATAAAGAAAGCAATATTTAACTAAAAGCAGTAAGACCACACTTAGAAATTTAAGACATCATAATTAGCAGAGAGAGTGAGTTTCAGCCACTGCAGAGCACAAGCTTAGAGACTTCCTCAGTGAAGATATTTGGAAATTCCTACTGGGTTTTGAAGGGTTAGTTGGATTTTTCTGTAAATTTAAGATATTGGAAATCTAGTCAAAAGGTAATAATAAAATTTATAATGATAGGAGTACATCTTTGCACATCTCCTTCCTTGAAAGCTGTTATAATAAAAAATAATTTGTACATAAAGAAATGCCACTTTTTTGTAGTTGCTTTACCCATGGCTATGACCAAGTGCATGGCTAAAAGTGACGTTAGGAAATGAGAAAGAAAGAAAGAAAGAAAGAAAGAAAGAAAGAAAGAAAGAAAGAAAGGAAGGAAGAAAGAAAGAAAGAAAGAGTAAGGGATGGAGGGGGAAGGAGAGAGGAAGAAAGGAAGGAAAGAAGAAAGGAAGAAATGGAGGGAGGAAAGAAGAAAGGGAGAAAAGAAGAAAGAAAGATAAATAGAAATACAGATAGACGATAGATAGATAGATAGATAGATAGATAGATAGATGGGTAGATAAGAATGGAGGGAAAAAGAAGGAAGGAAGGAAAAGAGGGAAGGAGAGAGGGAGGGAGAGAGGGAGGGAGGGAGGGAGATCAGCACTCAGATGGCTGTCTTCTTCCACCCTTATTCAGTACAAGAGCCCAGACCATGAGAGGATATCTCTCACACAAGATGAATCTTTTTTCTTCAATGTATCTCTGAAAATAAACTCACAGACATACCTCAAAGTGCGCCTCATTATTAACCTAGTCTCTTCATTCAGTCGCTATGACAATTGAAGCTCACCATCACACCACTGATTTGCAAGTCAATGTCATTACCATGCCAAGCTAGTAGCTATCTCTCCAATTTTAGTGTGTGTGCTACAAAAGTAAGCACTGTAATCAATTCTTATTTCATCTTCCAGTTCTCAAAAATGCCAAATGAAATTCAAATCAACATACACCCAGTCAATTGAGAGATACATGATCATATACAATTATGTATTACAATATATATATATAAATAAACAGCAAGCAAGAAAGAACATATTATTGCATTTTCTCACCTGTAATTGTTGATATTGTCATAGTGAACAAGTATAGCTTCTTTCTCTTAGCACCAGCTAGGTTTGTCTTTTATTCTTCTCCCAGTCTATATCTGCTTAGGATTCTTTTTCCTAAAGAACTGTATATGTAATCTGTTTTGCCCATTTTTATTCATCAGAAACAAAATCAATCCTCCCTAAGTAGTCCTATGTGGAAGGAGGCTGTCCATCCAATGAAATCATAGTTTAGTCTCTTGTTAAAGGGTTTCTTCTCTTTGATGCCTCAGGAGAAACAAAAAGGTTGTTAAAGTTGTTAGAGCACAAAAATAATAAAGAAAGAAAAGAGAGAGAGAGAGAGAGAGAGAGAGAGAGAGAGAGAGAGAAAGAGAGAAAGAGAGAGAAAGAAACCTTTCTTAAGAAATCAAGGAGAGTCACTCTCCATTTGTCGCTTGATTCCTAAGTCATGTTTCTGCTACTTGAGTAGTATCAGTTGTTAACTCTTCACTAAACCCACCATGGCATCCACAAAAGTGGTACTCAATCATGGCTGATCCTGCAGTGGGTCATTGCATGCTCTGTTCATTTCAAGGTCTGTTGAGTGGTTGAGTGACAGTATATAAAAAGGCTAGTGAGGTTTCAAAGTTCTAGCCTGGAACCTGTGTTTCTTAAACTTGAAATTTGTCTCTTGGTCAAAGAAATTGTGACATTTTTTTGAATCCTGTATTTTAAGGTATGCATAATATAGAGGTCTATAAAGACTAATTTGATTCTAAGGTAATTATTACAAATATGCATAACCAATCACACTCCATTCCAGACTGAATTTATTGCAATCCAGCTGTTACTTGATGTTTATCCAGTTTTCTTAGAGAATAGTTCCCCTCACCAGTCCCTGTACCAATCTGTGAAGCTGGAAAGTGAGGCATTCAGCAATGGTAACAGCCATTCCATCCTTCCTGAGATAAACCATGTTTCTGAGCCCTATACAGTATCTATTTCTGTTTCTACAGCCACAGTGTTCATATGACCATTTAAAAACATTGAGGTAGTAGAGGCAAGAAAGTTAATAATGTCCTCACAAAGAGCTATTCTATACATTTGATTATTATGGCTTTTTTCCCAATGGTTGTCCTCACATGAACCGTCACAAGAAACAAACACTCACACTCTCTGCACCTACTCAGGGAGGCCCATCACTGAGACTATACATCTCTATACATCCTGTCTCCACTTTAAACATTTATAAAACCATATCTTGCTTTAACAGTAAAGAGAGTTTCATAATTCAAAAACAGAAAAATATTTATTATCACAAAACTTTTCTGAAAATTTATTAAAAAAAATTTAAAATAAACTAAAAAGTAGAGCCATTGATAATTTTAAAAATCAGAACTCATAGACATAAACTCCATGCTAACTAAAAAAACAATAAAACTCATTAAAATATAATTTACAAAAACAACTTAAATGTCAGGTATATATAAATTAGCATAACAAAATAAATAGAACTAAATTAAGAAAATTATGAAATGTTATGGGAAGATATAAAAGAAAATTCAGAGCTGAGATGGCTTAGCAGGGGAAGGTAGCAACTCCTAAGCCAGGCAGCCTAAGTTCAATCCCCAGGATGCAGACAGTAGACAGAGTGAGCTAACTCCCACAAACCCACATGCTGTTCTTGCACCTGCACTAGTTCTTTGTGGTATGTGTACATGCACACGCACACACACATCCAATACACCTAAATGTTCATACATATAGTAAGTATAACTAACATTTTAAAGTTAATAATTGTTTAAAGAAAAGTAAATACATGTAAATCAATACATATAACTCATTCATAAGCAGAAAATTTCAACCATTCTACAATGATCAATTTCCATAAGGACAATTCCTATATCTGGGCTATTTAGAGAAAAACCTTTTTTTTTTTCTTGGAACTAAACAAATGAATTCTAACATTAATTGAAGCAATAACTGTTTGATATTTCAAAACTAATTGTAAAACATGAACTAGACACAAGGTACATTTTTCTATTATACTTAAGACCTTATACAATTGTAATAAGCTCCTGGCAGTGGTGGTGCACATCTTTAATCCCAGCACTCAGGAGGTAGACACACAGGATATATGAATTCAAGGTCAGCTTGGTCTACAGAGTAAGTTTCAGGACAGCCAGGGTTACATGGGGAAATCCTGTCTCCACATTTCTCCCCTTCAAAACAAGATTGCAAAAAGCATAACACTAACACTGGACCTAAGGAACAGAAAATAAAGCAGTGAAGTAGAGCCACAGACAAGTGCATGTGGGGATTATGTTGTCCAAGCAATGTGAAGATGGAGAGTTCACAAAAGATGTGGTTCAGTTGTCTTCTTGCGGAAAATAAAATATGCTTCATTGTTTTCTGCATTGTTTTACATCACAAGAAGAAACAATCCTCAAAGACATTGACTATCAACCTTAGGGAGCCAATTATGTGATGTATTTATTAAAATCTAGTCAAATACCTTTAGAAAATCTGTTAAAACAAACTTTGCCCAAAAAAGACAATATAAAACAAAAGAGAAAAGTGATATTCTTGTTTATGGAACAATTTAAATCTCTACAACATAAATTTTTACCATGTACAAAGTTTTACATGGTCCAAATTTGCACCAGATATTGTGTATGTGTGTGTATGTAAATTATGGTTCCCTGAAGATAAAACATGTCAACAAGTCAATCATTAGAAAATAGTTGGCACATGATATTTCATACATATGAGTACATATAAAAAAAACTTTAATATGTATAAAACAAAACTGACAAGTCAATTATTTTTTTAAAACAGTAATTTAATGAGAAAAGATTTCATTGAATTCAACAGACTATTCCTAGAAGACAAAAAAACTAATAAATATGAAAATCATGCTGACCCCTGGGAAATCAGAAAAATATGAACAGAAGGAAAGAGGGACTATTGTACATGTATCAAATGACTGGCAAAACTCAGGAAGTCTGATATGACATTTACACAACTAACTTGGACAGTAGAAACCTGTTGGAGCTGAAACATAACACTTCTTACTCCACTGAAATTCAGGCCCTCAGCCTGAACTATATAAAATTCAGAAAAGTAATAAGAAGCCTAGAGCATCACAAGTAATACAGTGCATTTGTCCAACAAAATACTGTGAAACTAACATATGCTAATGATTTTTATATCCACAATATTAAATAATTGTCAGGTGACATACAAATGAACACATGAAATTTTTTAATGCATAATGAAATGTAGAGAACAAGAGCAAGTTTCTCACATCATGGGGAGAGATTTGAAGTGAAATTGTGGAACAGAGGAAGCATATTATGCCTGGTGTTCTAGAAATATAATAATTAATATAATTATAATATATTTTATTAATTCTGGGTGTAGCATAAATGGGATTCTAGTATTAACTTTTAATAAAAATATGCATAAGTTGTCTCTTGAGACATTTTTAATGGAGGCTACAGAAGTAGGCTATTTTGTAAAATAAAACTTTGAGTGATAGAGATGCAATGGTCTTATTTTTCAGATAGTTAATGCTAGGCAAGATTCCTGAGAAACTGACAATTCATTGGAGAAATTCATGAGTCAGAGAATGAGTAGCCAATGACAGAGGTTATAGAAATGCAAGAGAGAAAGGACTTCAATATAGCAGTAAAGTCACTGAAGATAAATGTTTTGTGTATCAAAACCAGAAAGAACATATAGGTCACGTTTTTACAGTGTGAAAAACAATGTTGGGAGTCTGCTGGTAGATTGTGAGAAATTATTTTGCATAGATCCTTTGTTTCCAGTGAAAGTGGAAGCTGCTAGAATATTCTATCATTGCCACTGAAATTGAGTCTGGTGGGAGAAGTGGACTTCATGGCATACTCCGATGAAATATAATATGCTGGGGTGCTTGTTTGAGAAGAGAGCCTCCAAAAGAAGCATTAATGGTCTTACACTGCTCTCTCCTCTGCGATCCACATTTACATTTCCATGTAGATGACTGTTGACTTCTTTTACTGTGCTATCTCCCTCTTGAAAATGGATGGTTCTAGAAAACAAAATCTTAAATGGAATTTGAGGAAACAGCTTTGTTATGACCGAAGACTAGCTTTACCTTCCCTGAGAAACTTATAGCATGTGAATTGCAGGATGGACATAAACAACTTGGAAGATGTAAAGGGAGGTACAGCTTACTTTGAGATTTATGGTCCTCCAAGCACAGACCCAAGAAATGAACACCAGCTCTCGCACAGTATATATTAAGAGGGCTTCCATGTCAAAAACGATAAAGCAATTCATATCTGACATCGTCAATATTCAGTTTGAAATGTGAAGCTAGGTCAACAGCAGAGAGTGATAAAAAGAGTGTTTGAGAAGGGAATTAGATCTGAGATGCTTATTTTGAACTATAATTTTAAATCAAAATGTGCTTAGAGACACCTGGACAAGGTCCTAGGGATTTCTTTCAACTTAGTGAACTTATGACCATGTGCAAAAAGCAGAGCGTGTTATTCTTGTGAACTTCCTCAGATAGAGTCAGGTGTCTCTCTGTCTACCACTAAGAAAACCATCAACGATTTCAACTGGAAATGAAAATTTTAGCAAAAGCCAAGAAAACAATAAAAAAAGATATTGCATGCATGGGCCTCGTAAGATCTCAAGCTCTCAGAGAAGTGGCAGACATTTGAAAGAATTAAAAGAGGAACAGAGAGAAGAGAAACCTGAGGATGAAGGGATAAACCCTGGGAACACAGGGCAAAACAAGTAGGAAACAGTGTGAGTTTAAAGCCTCTGAGAGAAAGAGAATAGACAGACATCCCTGGAGACTGCAGGAGGAATGTGGTCCTTCTAATACTGATGTCATCCCTGATCAGACCTACAGATTTCAGAACCAAAAGCCACTGGCTTCATGGGGATTTCTGTAGCTGCAATAGGAAATTAATGTCAGGTGCTACTGATACTTGAAATCAACAGGTCTGAAACTACTTTGAAAGAATAAACCACATGATAATGGAAAACCAGATGTACAAACTCTTCAATCCACAGATCCCAATATGATACAAAAAAAGATCTACTTAAAAGAATGAGAGTAAATTTCCTTTAAATTCCCCAAGTATGCTCAACTATTAACTTCATTTCCAAACTATTTATAGCTTTAAAAATATCTTTGCCGGGGGCTGGAGAGATGGCTCAGCGGTTAAGAGCACCGTCTGCTCTTCCAGAGGACCTGGGTTCGATTCCCAGCACCCACATGGCAGCTAACAACTGTAGTTCCAGTTCTAGGCAAACACTAAAGCAAATAAATAAATAAATAAATAATAAAGTTTTTTTTTAAAAAAAATATCTTTGCCAATTAAACAAATATGCCTCCATGTCTGTGAGCTATGCACATTAATATACCATAGTTTATTGATTTAATGCTCACATTCTCATTTAACATCTCTAGTATTAAAGTTTAAAATTAGTGACATATTGTACTTAAGAAAATGTTATGAATCAAAGAAAAATGTTTAAAGGCTATACTATTTTCTTAAAAATAATTTATATTCCTCTCACGTAAATGTTTGTGGGGCCAGATGGAAAGGTGAACCCAGAGGAAGGCCAGTTTTACAAAACCTAAAGCCTTATCATTTGGGAGTCATATTTAAAGTTATACAATTAGGTGCCTGCATGAATATATTTTAAAGAATGAAATTGCAAGCTACAGGCATATCAAAAGGTAAATAATACCACAAACACCAGAGACCTAGAAACCAAAGAACATGACTAGTCTATAACCATGTGATATCTCATTAGGTTTGTTTTTTGTTTGGGGGCACATACTTATTTGTTATATCTTCACAAGACAATAATTTTGCAATATTGTTTTGATAGAAGGGCATAGTGCCTGTGGCTAGCATATAGAAAGATAATTTAATCTTTTCTCTGAAATGGTTGACTGAATTTAATTTTTTTTGTTATTCATAGCCTACAAACTTTATTTTTAGCTGTACAATGAATTATTGGTAGTGTCACTTAAACTGTAAAGACTGTGATAAAGTAGTATTTTAGTGAGGACATTTTTAATATGAGTTCTCAGTTTTGGAAGACTATTTTTTTTTTCTAAGCCAAAAGTATCTATGATAAACCTTACTCTTCTCTATATCATAGGCTTTTTTCTGGGGACAGACACCTTCCAAGTAGCAACATTGTATATCCAGTAAGTTCTCAGACCCGCTACCTCTGTTACAATCCCTTGATGAATCCACATATATAGTAGGCCAATTACGATTATACATAGAAATCTGAGAACCTCATAATTTCAAACTAAGACCATTTCAAATAAAATGGTCTTCAATTTAATTGCCATTAGTCAGATTCCCCCATTAGCTATAGACATTTAACATGAGCCAGGACCTGAACAGTTGGGAACATGGAAACAGAGTAAATAAAGCCTGCAGCCTTAGTCTACTGTAATTAACAATTCCAATATTGCAACTATTCTGAAAACAAATAATTAAGTGAATATATTGCTAGGTCCCATTTTAATTTCTTAAAACACCGAAAGGCTGAACAAAGCATCATTGACCACTAGGCAAATCTCACTGGTTGAGATAAAGAAATTATAGATGGACAAGGGGAGAAGCAGAGAAACAGAGAGGTACTCAAATCTAAAATTACACATTGGGATAGCAACTCTAAAACCAAATAGATTTGAAAAGCAATAAACATAATCATGACAATAAAATAATCATTATGAGTAAGTCTTAGCTTCTAGGAAAAAATGAAAATATATTTTCCCTGTGCCCTGACTTTATAGCACAAATTGCAGGGTATGACATATACAAAATTAATGCAGGATAACACACTTGAGAAGTGAAGGTGGGCAGTCAGATGAGAAATAACCCGAGGGCCTAAGAAACAATCCATCGCAAAGTTCCCAGATTTTCCCTCCAATATTGTGCAACTTAAAAATGCCAATGGCTATGATGGCTGGCTGGAGCTCTGAGGAGCTCACTGAATCAAGAACAGCCACTGGAGAACCATTGGAAAAAGGAGCTAGGCCCTCCAAGGATAGGCAACTGTTGATTGACATGGGCAGTATGTGGAGCCCCAAGGGGTGGGATCAGACTGTGTTTCTGTGCATGGGCTGGCACCTTGAAGTCCATTCTCTTCAGAGGAACACCTAACCTTCTCCTAATATTAGGATGAGGAAATTGAACCTGCCTGGAGTGGCTGCACCATGCTGAGCTGACACACCTTGGGAATTCTTGCCCTTTGTGGAAAGGGGTTGGGGATGGAGGAGGCTAAAGACTGACTGGGAAGGGATTGGTAGGAGGGAAGGGGGAGCAAGGGGACACATGGATAAAAAAGACTTTATTTTATAAACAAAAAGGATTGATTCAGTCCAGTGTTTAAAAAACAATGCCAATGGAGGCAGGCCAGTATTCTGATCAAAGCCTATTCTCTCCATTCA